>VXBI01004851.1:1031593-1188391 GCA_013397375.1 Toxostoma redivivum
CGAGGGCTTGGGGGGCACTCGGCCTCCCCGATAGCATCGGGGGGCTTGGCTTGGGGCCCAGCCGCGCTCGTAAAGTTTATTATCCACATATTTCGCCGGCGAAATTCATCACCGCGGTCTCCGTCAAGTCTGCTGGGGAGGGGGGATCCGAGATGAGAGGTTTAGAAATGTAAGAAAAGCAGGGCAGAGCTGGCAGCCCCCCGCCCCCCAGCCCGCCGATCCCCATCCCCGCAGTGCCCGGCCGCTTCCCTGCGGATCCCCCGCGCCCGGAGGGGGGCGGTGCCTGCACCCTCTGCTCCCACATCTGCCCCGCGGGGAGCAGGAGCGAGGTGCTTGCTGTTTGTCCAGTGCAAATGAATTAAAATTGCTGAGCTGTTCAAATGCGCCGAGCCTCCGAGCACCCAAGATGAACGCGATGCCGGTTTTAGTTTTATTTTAATTCAATCTCTCCCAGCACATTTTGCTTCAGGTTGGTTCTTGAAAATGCTAAGAAAGCCTGTAAGTCAATGAGCTCAAATATTTGCGCTCTTTGTCCAAAAACTGTTTTTCTTCCTCTGTGGGTCAGGCCAAGTGCCAATCAAAGTTGTTTTTCAAGCCTCTCTTCCCTGCAGTAGGACTGCTTTTCTCTTTCTTCCCTTTTTTTTTTTTTTTTTTTAAGGGTTTGGTTTTTGGAAAGGAGGTGTGTATTTAGGGGAGGGGGAGGAGAAACGTTAAAAATCGGTCAGAGAGAGAAGCAGATCTTAAAAATCATGTTTCTTGAATATTTTAATGGAAACAAAATCTTATTAAATGTGCATGCTTGGTATGTGCAGTTATTTTTTCCATAAACTCTTGGATCATATTACAGTTGATACTTGGTGCTCAGCTCTTAGCTCAGCTTGCAAGAAATGTAATGGATCAGAGAAGCACACATCAGCAGAGTCCGATTTTTAACCATTTCATTGCAGGACCAAATCCCTTCTTGGCTTTAGCTTGCTGCTTTTCTCACTTTAAAAAAACAAGTACTTAAAACAGGGTTAAAGCTTCAGACTTGACATATGTCTAAAGACGTACAAATTAACCAGTGCCAAATATGTCTGTAGAACAAGCAGGGAGAGAGCTTGCTTTGTTCTGCCAAATAATCAAAGTGTTTTGTTGACAAATAAAGTAGTGCTTGGCAGCACTTGTAGAGCTAAAATTAAATTTAAGTTACTGATTTTTTTTTTTAAATTACATTCTCATCCTGCTGGATAGGACTTTTTTTGTATACCTCTTTAATACCAGTGGGAGGTAGGAGGTGGGGACAGGGTTAGATGGTACTTTTCTGGTAATGGGAAATTTCTTGGATTTGATTTATTGTTGTATTTTTATTTAATTTTAAAGTAGTTTAGGGATGATGGAAAACATAGGAACCCAATTGGATGTGTTGGGGAAGGCAACTTAGTGCTGCTCTGCTTTGGCTGTGGTCATTTCAAGCACACAAAATTGGGCAAGAATAAAGAAACTGAGTGACAGCCCATGAAAGCCTCTTGAAACACAGGTGTTCTGTGCTTTCAGTGCTGGTACTGGAACATCACACCGTCTCTGTTGTAGGTTGGACAATAAAAATAGAAGTGCAAAGCTTCTGACTGCATCTGGCATTATTTAAAAGTGTAAATTTTTACCTTTTGCACCTCATTAGCAAGCATGCAGGTAGAAAACATGAGGAAAAAAAACGAAACAAAATGCTTGATAGAAGCAAAATGCAAATTTTACCTGAGTCTCAGAGTAATAATCTTCAGATAAGTGCTGCCTCATCTGTTCTTTTGATGGTATTGGTTTGTTTTTGTTTTTTTTGTTTTTTTAATGTTCATGTGATAACATACTGGAAAAAATGATTGGCCTTAAAACATGTTGAGTCTCTTCTGCCCTCCTCCGTTTTAAGTCTTTATTTGAAGTCATTTGAATGCTCACAGTTTAGGTAGAGCTGTTGTCAAAATCATAAGGGGCAAAGCAAGCTTTCAACTCAGTGGCATACAATGAAATTTGAAATAGTCTAGCAGGTTTTGGATTCTCACCAGTGAAGGTAAGTGTCTCTTTCACCTGGGAAACAGGAAAAGCTAGATGCAGCACTTTATGCTTCATCCAATTTCAGATTAAACAAAGTTACATTTTATTATGGAAACTTCTATGAGGGCAGCACTGAGGATTCATGGGTTGAATTTGCCTGTGAAGAAGGTTTCTTATATTAAAAGGATTCAATTTCCAGTTCAGTTTATTGTTATGGTACTCTTTAGATAATCAGATCTGCTTCCAGAACAATTGTTGCTAATCAGAAGGGCTTAGACCGCCATAGATACAACAACTGCATCATTATTTGGTTTAGGAGAAAACAAAGAAAGGACAGCCAGTAATAGGTGATGCTGTTTTGGGTTTGGTAAGCGAGCTGGTTGAACAGACCTCCAAGGCTAATGCTTTTACTCAGTTTAAAATCAATGGAAGAATGACCAAAGCAGGACAAGTAGCTCTGGTTCATGGGATGGATGGGCAGCCTTTGTAACAAAACTGTGGCATACCAGGAGGGAAAAGTGCTTAACAGGGCATAGGAGTGCTGTTGCCACCTCTTTCCTAGAGGTGGCTGAGAGTTGTCGCCACTTCAGTAACCAGGACAGCTCCAGTTTTCCCCTTTGGAAATGCAACATGTAGGGGAGTCCCTGGGCTGGCAAGCTCCAGGGTGTTATCCTGGAGCCTGATGGAAACTGAAGGTTCTCCTGCCTAAACAGAATCAATATCCTAAGCAAGAAAGAAGAGAATATGATACAGGAAGAGCTCAGTATTTCTTTGGATAAATAACTGCTTCAGGAAGGCTTTTAGGAATAATCAAAAAGTCTTCAGGAGATGGAAAAATCCTGGTATGTCAGGAAATGTAGGAACAGGGAGGATTTGCCAACAATTCAAGCTTGGTTGCAAATTGCAAAGCATGTGAAGTAAAAGGTTCTTTTATGTGTACATACAAGTTGGTAGGACAGAAAAGTATAAACATGGTTCCAGGATTTAAATATTTGGTTTGTGTTAGATTTCAGTGAGGGAGATAGAAGGGCAGTGGCAAGATGTGTGATGTGAAGACGTGGTTTAAAAGCAACCTTCAGTGTTGGCAAGGTGGAAGTGGACCTGACTTAGCTGACCCTCCTGGCTTGAGCCAGTGTCTGTGCTAGAGTGCAGCATTAAGGCATATGAAATCCAGGACTTTCCTGGTATTTATAGACCTACCCAATCAAGGGTGAGAGGAGAAATACTCATAAAAATGATGGACATAATTTGCTCCTCATCCTCCCATGCCTGTCTTTTTCTTTAATACAACTCTCCATACTGTACAAAGTTACTAAAGCAAATATGAAAAAAATATGTATGGCATGATATCACCAGAAGTAGGTCATGCTAGACTAATGTAGTGGTCTTCTATTGATAAGACAGCTGCTAGGGTGTCCTCTTCCAAAAGCTTTGAATGGACTAAAACTGCACTGTAGTCATTAAACATCTGAAGTAACATCAAAGGCTGAACTTGACACTGCAAGTCAATGCAAATTAAATGTTTGTATTTACTAACATCAAATGTCCTATATATCAAAAAGTTTAACTGGGTTTGAAAACTATTTGGGCAAACTCATAACATGTAAATACGAAATAGCAACACCTCTCAGTATAGTTTCTGTATGCTTTCCTGTCTGTTACATGTATCCTATTGTCCCCATTGGCAATGACAGGTTACTGGGCAGGAGCGACCTTTGATCTGACAGTTTTCTGTTTTTCTGTTACTGTTAATTACAGTGATTGGGAACTGATGGGAATGGGAATTACCGTGGGCCACCTGAAAGATGAAGTCACTGTGCTGAGAGGACAATACAAGTGATAAATGTTATTGGTCCAGGGAGAGAGGGACATTTCATGGAGACCTGGGAGATCTTGAGCACTGGCATGGTTAAGGTGGTGTGAAATCCAGTGGTGTGAAATGGGAGAGTGCAGGCTTGGCTGTTTGCTGCTCATCACTTTTAATAAGAGCAGCTCCTTGGAAGGAGCAGGGAGAAGGATGTCAATGCAGGAGGACCAGCACCTTACGGTCACCCTGCAAGGGTGGTGGTGTTGAAGAGGAGGGAAGATGGGAAGGACAGACCCTAATTAAACAGGCACAGAAGGGAGCTAGCTGGGTGCTGGCAGAAAGGCCATACTGATTTTGCAGAAGGAAACTGAAAAAAGTTTTTTTTTTTAATTCAGCAGAAACAAAGGCTGAGAGGGGATAGGATCAGTGTCTATAAATACATCTCAGGGTAAGAGCAAGTGAGGAGAAATTAGCTCAAGGGTAGATGGATGTAATATGGTCATAAATACATTTAGGCTGGAAAATTGAAGTGTCCACAGGTACAAGGATCTGGAAGAGTTTGTTCTAGGTATGATGCTGCCAAAAAAAGCACCAGCTTTTAAGACAGAAAAATGTGTGAACGTCATTAAATGATGCAGTGCTTACAATAGCACTAGCCTAGGCTCAGGGAGTTGAGGTCATATCCAAAAAAAAAAAGAAAAAAGAAAAGACACACTTTCATTCACAGTATTGTTCCGTGTGGGTAAGTAAGAAAAGAGCCCAAAAGCGAACCAAAAATAGTTTAATGTCAGGTCTCACAGGCCTGTGTAAGCTAAAATATGTGTCACCATGAGTCATGAAGATGCATGGAGATGCTGTTACCTGCACTGTAAAAATCAAGAGGCCTTTCAAGGATATCTCAGCTATTTTTAGGGGAGTCAACCTGGTTCAATCTATTCTGAGCATAGGCAAATCAAAGTTGCTATGCCTTTGCTTGGAAAACACCCTGGGTTTTCCACAGTGTAGCATCTCTGTTTTTTGTTGAGTTGCATAGTCTAGTTGGCTTTGGAAATCTCATCAACAAACCTTGACTGTCACAGAGAATCCTAACTTGTAAAACCAAATTATGTTTTCTATGGTTTGATGCCTCTTAATAATAATCTCTCTTCACATAGTACGGGATGCGAGGAGCTGCCTAGATGGCTTTAAATCTCCAATGTGTTTCTTCCTAAAGGAGTTCTCAAAATTATTTGCAAAGTCGGTCATGAAAAATCAACTCTGTTTGCATTGGTTCTAATTTTAGCAACGTTCTGTTGTGTAAAACATTGTGTCTGCCTTCAGTGTTTGTGTCTTCCAGTCCCCTGGAGCACTGGCGAAACATGGTGAAACCAGCTCAGGTCCCTCCTCCAACTAATCCTGCATGCACAGCTGGGGGGACAAGATGGAATTTTTAGGATCCAAAAATGTAAAGTTATAAACCAAGAGCAAAAAACCAAACTTCTTAGGGCAGTTAAAGTTAATAGCAACAGGCCCCTCACTCTCATAATTCTTACTTTTTCTTGAAAGATTTGATAAAAAAACTCCTAACAAACTAACAACTAAGAATAAGGTTCTTTCCTGTGAAATAAATGCAGTGAAAATCTGGAGTTGACTAGTTTCTCTCCTTCCCCATCCTCATGAGTGTTTCAATAATTTGTATCTTTTCAGAATTTGATCCATTTAACTGATTGTTCTCCCACCCCCTGTGTAGTCTTTGCATCCTGAAATCAAAGGGCAATATTGCTCCTTGCAAATGTATGCTAGTCCTGAGGCTGCCTGGGTTCTCCTACTTTTGCCTTTAAAACTACTGTAAAGAAATGTCCTTGTGTTTTCCTAGTTTTACTGGGTGAAAATGAGATGGCAGAACTATTAAATTTTCATTAGACCTGTAATGAGAGTGGTATGAGTGAAATGAACCTCTGGTGAACGACGCTGTTTTGCAATGAAAAGCTATAAGAAGTGACCTTATAGCAACTACGCTCATTTAGAATAGTTGTTCTGTTCTAAAAAACAAAAGCAAAAACACAGTCTTCCCTGAATTACAGGGAGGGAATGGAGGTGAGAAAGGAAAGAAAGTGGGCAGGAGGATTTTCTTCAAAAGAAACTTTGAGGTTTAGTGTTGGGAGTGGGTTAGCCAAGTGTGGAAGTTGTCCTCTGCTAAGACTTACTTCTGCTGGTGGGAGTGGAGCATTGCATTAGCCAAATCATAGGCTGTGGTTTGGAGATGTGGACTCTGTGAACATTTGCTTTAAATTTATGC
Organism: Toxostoma redivivum; assembly: GCA_013397375.1. Taxonomy (NCBI): domain Eukaryota; kingdom Metazoa; phylum Chordata; class Aves; order Passeriformes; family Mimidae; genus Toxostoma; species Toxostoma redivivum. The sequence goes on from VXBI01004851.1 coordinate 1,037,707, forward strand.
ATATTACTTAATTAGGGCTTCAAATCTCACATCTCTTTAAATGGCAGTGTTTTGAAATCTGAAAAAAGCAATATGGTTCATTAAGCATCCTTGGTTTTTCCTCTCTCCCACATTGGTGAGGGAGCTCCTAATACTCATTTAGTTCTTTATTTGAACAGTTTTTTTCTGGCTAGGGAGATTTGAGAGAGAGAAGATAGTGGTATAATTCTCCCCTGGCTGTGCATAGCTGGGGTCTGGAGATTTTATTATCAGATTTCCATTTACAGGGCTAGAGAATAATGAGAGATCTCAGGCATAGTTTGCGTGTCCGGGCTGAATATTGGCTTTTGTCTAAGTGGGTCAGGATGGACCAGGGGGGAAATGGGGCATTTTCAGAAGAAAAGAAATTTGAATTGTCAGGAGGGAGACCTCAGTTAATGAGAAATCGCACCTCATCATCTTTGGAAAAACCTGTATGGAAATAATTTATGCTGTTTAATTTCTCTGTTCTTTGCAGGTGTTCCTGTTTGTATGCAGAGGTGCTTCCCATTGTTGTCTCTGCAGCCCAGCCTGGTAGTCTTTGTGCTTTGAGTAGAAGCTGTAGGGAATGTAATGCAGATGAATCAAATTGTGAAATGCCATTACAAGGGAGGTAGGGATACTCTCCACAAACAATTTTTTTCTGATTGTTTGCCTACCAGTCAGTCCATGAAATACATTGCAGATAGTTCAAGAAATTTTATGCAGTTCTTGGTATGCCATCCTGGGCAGAGCAGTGTTACTGATAATAGGGGAGGCCATGATCAAGGGGTATTAATTTTAAATGTCTCTCTTAATCACTAGTTTCAAATTTTTATTACAGGATGCTTCTTGCATATCAGACATTAGATAACTATCACTTGGGGCAAAATACTGGTATAGATGGTAGTTAATATTATGTGTTTATGAAGCTGAAAAACTATTTTGTTCCTGTTACAGACCATATCAACCACTGATTTGTTCAAATATCTTCATTCTCACATATTTCTTAGAGAGAGGCTTTTTTCTTGTAGGGCATAATCTTTGTGGCAGTCATGGACTTAAGTTAGGGAGAGGTTGAACTTGGGTGTAAGTGATGGTGCTCAAGGTAAGAAACAGAAGTCAGTGCTCTTAATCTAGCAAGATATCTTAATTCTTTCCTGAATATCCCTGGTTACCTGAATTAGGGTAAGATAAATAAACAGATATACATACAACCTTGTGATGGAACACCTTCTGTTGTTGTTGTTAATGACTCTCATGTTACTCTTAAGGTAAGCACCTTGTTTTGTTAGACTAGTAATAGATTTCTAATGAATTCTGAGCTCAGCCCCCAACCTTTTGAATTTAGTAATAGTGTGAGGCTACTTGCAGTCCCCTTCCTCAGGTGATCAGGTGGTAAAAATTAATAACGGAATATGAAAGTATTCCTGGCTTCATGTGTTGAGAGTAGGCTGGAACAGAAGTAATAAGTGTTTAACACAAGGGAATATGGTGCGGTCAGTGTGTGGACCACCTTTTTGCTTGTGGTTTAAGTCTTCCAACATACACAAATGTTAGATTAATGTGTATGAAAGCCAGGAGGAATCGCATTCATGAGAATTCTTTGGAGTCATAGATCTCTGTTACCTCTGCAAGTGCAAAAGACATTTGGAAGAAAAGTAAAAGGTAACTTGAAAATCAGGTTTTCATCTATTCAGAATGAGCAATAAAGTCATAAATACAATATGTCAATATGTCTCAATCGCTGCAGTTTGGAATCAAAATGAGTAATTGTGTATCTGTTTTAAAGCCTATTAAATTTCAAATTAGTTTTGCCATGAAACTGGAGAGAAATGTAAATTCCTTCAGAGTCATTTGACACTTGATAGAATGGATTAAAATTGTTCCTTAGAAAGGAGGAATGGTTGCAAGAATGACTCCTCACTTAACATTTTCAAATGAAAAATTCATGCTTCTGAGCAATCCCACATAACCTCAGTAAAACAAAGTTATGTTCATGACAGTGAAGGAATACAAGCTGTCTTGGTGTAAACCATTCAGAGCAGTACACAGCTGCTTACTCAAAATCATAATTTATTTGTCTCTGGGCAGTTTATTACTGCATTGGATTTGCTCTGGCTGATACTAACAAAACAATTGAACGCTAGCATATGTTCTTTCCTCCATATGAATTCTGCAGTTAAAAACTGTTTAATAAGACAGTGTCTTAACAGTGTTGAACCTAATTTAATAGCACATGCTTGTAAATATGTTTAATATCTCCTGCTGTAGCATGTGGTAAAGGGAATATAGTTACATTATTGTCTAAATGTATCTGGAGGGGTTTTGGCCATATGGTTCTAAATCTGTTTTAAAGTAATTATGCCTATTAACTAAAAAAATAAAAAATATTCCCCTCTGAGTTGATTGACATTCCTCTCAGTAAAGCACCCTCATTGCTGATGAGAGGTGTGGAAATAGTAATTTGTTCTAGCATTTAGAAATTTGATTAGACCTCTAATGAAATGGAGCGCCTACATGCTGTCTAAATATTCTACCTGACACCAGCTGGATCTCATCCAGTGTGGAAGAACACTTGAAATGTTGCTTTACTACAGTATGTTTTGTGTCTTGAAGTCAATGTGCTGCCTGCATGCAAATACCCACTGGCTATTCAGCAGGCAGAGCAAACCTTGTGCCTCCCTGGAAATCAGCATCAAGATATGATTATTCCAGTGAGCACTGATTGCCTGACTGCAATATCTGGCTTAGAGTTAGAAAATTAAGGCATCTGTTTATAGAGAAGGACCCATACTGCTAACTCTGTAAGCTGGACTTCAGGTGCTTGTGCACAAATGTTATACACAGCTTGATGTGTATATGAGGTAGAAACATGCTGAAGTTCCCAATTAGGCTCTGTTTTGTCTAGTAATGAAGTGACAACAACACACTATAAATAAGAATTTAAAGTTGAAGCACCATATTTCTCTCCCCTCGTTCAGTTCCCTTGAAAAGCTGATTGTAACACCTATTACGTGCAGTGGCAGCTGTTTGAGCACCCATGTTTTTTAAGTCCTCTTTAATTCAGTTGCAGCCATTTTCACTCTAGGACTCTATAGCTAGAAAACTCTAAATTGGGACTGTGTCAGTATCCAGTCCCTAGTGGTAGGAGACATCAAAATACTTTAGGAACACTTGAGGTGCTGGGTGTTCATTAGTCAGCTGTTCATTTTGATTGGTTACCTTCTCCCTAAGAAATCCAGAAGACAGGCTTTAATGCATCTCACTAGAATCAGACATGGCCTTCTTTCTTGTGTTTTGGTTTTTTGTTTTTTTTTTTTTAAATTCTGTTTCTCCACCATATTTAATATTTTTACATTTTGCAGTTGCCACATTCAAATAAATGCAGTGGAAAGGTTGAACCAGAAAATCTCCTGACTACTTTATGCCATATTAATGCTTCTGAAAATATTTTCATCTTCTTTTCACTTCAGAAAACCCAAACAAACTGTCCAATTACATTAGTATTTACAGTTTTGTGTTACTGGGAAAAGACAGGATGACATTGGGGGTCATTCAAGTAGAATCTGCTTTGAAATAAGTGACTTTTATTCCAGCAGTTTAAAACTTGTCTCGCCTCTGTGCTGGTGCTCGACAAGTAGTTAGGAGGCAAGGTGTGTTGGTTGAAAAGGTCAACGTAATTAAAGGTTGAAGGAACCTGCAGCCAGCATTGTAGCTCTTCAGGACAGATGGAGCTTGGTGCCTCTTCCACCAGGGCAGGGTCCAAGTGGAAGGAAAGCAGGCTGCAGTCATGGAGGGCATGCTGGAAGCATCTTTTACACATGGCTTAGAAAAGCAAGAGGGGAATGGGGAGGGGAAGGAGGGTCTCCCTCCATGCTCCTGCTCTTTAGGCCACTTATGCAAAACGTATTAGATAAAGGTGTAGTTACTTGACCTATTTATCCAACAGAAACTTGCCATACAAGCAAAAGCAGTTTGACTATCCAGTGCTGTTGCTGTTTTGTATGGGACACTCCTTTGAGTTAAACAGTGCCTCATGAATACATAGAAGCAGCATCCAGCCATCCAAAATGATTAATTTGTCTTGTTTGAGAAGGTAGGTCTATGGCGTCAGCTCTTGTTTCCCAGAAACGCTGGACAAAAAATTGCATGGTCTCACCTCTGTCTGTATAGAGGTTAGTCTGGTGCAAGTAAAGGCTGTGAATGTGTCTCTTATGAGCTGGGCTTACTTTGTTGAAAATGTTTCAGTTTGGCTTTGGTGACTTCATTAAGAAAAAGGGCAAGTTGACTGGATGGCAATGGAGGACCTTATTAGGCAGTGCATGTTAATCACTCTTCCATAGCTACAGAAGTCTTTATTCAAGCAGGGTATAAAATAAGCGAGTTTCTTATTTATTTATTTATTACTTGCTGGTGCTTTTTTTTGTAGAGTCGTTAAATCACCAAACTGCAGCAAAAGTCCTCTTAGTAAAAGTACAGGCAGTACTCTGAGAAAATGGTAGCACCTCTCAGCAGAGGCTGAGGGTGAATCTGAAGCTCTATCAATCTGCTGGCCTGGGTGGCTGGAGAGAGCAGGAATAGTTGGTCTGTCTCTGTACAAGTCCTGTATTTGCATGCAGTAAATCTTCTCTAACAGTTAGGAGTTTTCATTTTTGAAAATCAGCATATCTTTTAAGCTCTGTCATGAAAATACATTTGTATCTTAGGTCTTCTACCACCAGCTCAGCTACATTAAGTCAGTGTATTTTGGAGATTGTATCTCACTAATGACTCACTTTGGTAAGATGCAGCTTAAGACGCAAAATGTACTTTAAAATAAAAAAAGAAGAAGAAGAAAAGGGAAGAAACTGCCTGACTGCAAGAATTCTTATGGTTGTTCCCGCAAGCCGGTGGCTTGTGAACGTGCTACTGAGATGAACCCTTTCCCCTGTCTGTCTCTTCCCCAGACTTTCCCAGACTAATCAAGTCAGCTCCCTGCTCATTGTAAAACAGTCTCCTGCCTTTGCAAACAAGACTCCTTGAAGAAATAATTTGTTCTAATTGGTGACCATTTTAGAATTTCCTATCAGGTGAAAAATCAAAAGGGCTCACCCATGGTTTTCCATCTGTGGCCCTAGCACCTGTAAGATTTTTCTGGACTTCCTTCAGGGATACTATGTGAGAAGAATTCTGCAGTAAACTCAGAGGCATGGTGTGGATGCCACCTCCTTATGAAAAATGCTTACAAGTCAACTAATCAAAAGAGGCTTAAACTCCTGGCTTAGACAGCAAGGCGCTTGCTCTTGGAAATTGTACCTTTAGGCTAGAGGTAAAGCGTGTTAGTCAGGGAGATTTTATTTTCGTCTGGCACATTCTCCCTGTTTGAGTCATCAACCAAAGAAAGATGGCAAAAAAAGGTGCTTCTCTTAAAGCAGGAGGATATTGCTCCTTTTGGATGTCCAGGAGGGCTATCCTTTCCCAGGCATAGAGAGGAGAGCAGCATTAGTATGCCTTACATTATTTGAACGGTCACAAAGATGGTCAGTGATCATCAGTTGTACATAAGCATTTTCCAAGAAACTTGTGGCAAGGGGGCTTCTCATTTTCTTTTAAAAGCTTTTCAATGGATTAACTTAAAACTTGAAGGAACATTGGTCACAAATTTTGCTATAAACTAGAAACCTTATAACAGGCTCATGTTTTAATATTTTGATGTTGTCTTGAGGGTTGACGCAAATGGCTTAATTAAAGTTCTTCATGATGAGGTAGCATAGCCAAAATGTGCTTATATTCTTCCAGTACCATCTATCTAAACAAACATTGTCTGACCATTAGGTGAGTAGTGAGGGTAATAAGTATATTGTCTTTATGTTTTAAGGCTTAGGCATTTCTTTTCTTCACCTTTATCAAATCTAAATTGAGGAAACTTCTGATAAGGTGCATTTGGAAAAGGGGAATAATAACACTGGCTTCCTAAAGCTATGTTAGTAAAGAACTGAAGTGTAATGTACTTCAGATTCTGAAGTAAATTATATGATATCACTTGTAATGAACAGGCAGTGTAGGAATGTGCTCATCCAGGGAGCTCCATAATATGGCCTGCGTCATCTACACTGGATTAACACAATGCTTACTTTTGTAATGGTCCAGTTTAGCTAAAATGTTTCCTTGCTTGGAGGATGCCAAATCCTATCTCTGTTAGAAAATAGGTTCCATTTTCTAATAGGATTTAAAGAATAAGTAGTATTTTTGAACCATTCTGTTACAGATAAATGACAACATTAGAGCAGATACAGTGGGTTGGATTGAAACTCAGACTCCGGTCTCTGACAGTGGCCAAGAAAAGATACTGAAGAAAGGAGACACAAAATGGAACAGTTTGTTATGCACTCCCACTATCTCCCAGGCTCCAAGTATTTGCCATTTGAAAACTTCCTGAGCTGGAGGTGAATTTTCCATATTTAATAACCGTTCTTATATTTCTCTTCCATGAAGTGGAACACTTCACTTTTAAACACATGCTGGCTTTTTGTCCATAGCATCTTACAGCAAGGATTTCCACAGCTTGGTTGCACATTATGGAAAAGGCTAAGTACCTCTGCTTGAGCTTGTTGCCTGCTGGTTTGTTCATAATCTTTTTCTTGGAGGTGGCAAAAGCACACTATGCATGGACTGTGACAGCAAGGAGGCAATAAATTAAAATTATTTGACATGCTTTGACATGACAGCAACATCAGTAGTTCAGAGCTGCTGTTTCCAAGACTCAAGCTACTGTGTTTCACAATCTTATATGAAAAAAATGGCAGAAAACTAGCTGAGGGAGCTCCAGCACTGAGCAGAGCACATTTCCCTCTAATCTGTGTGAGAGGATTTCGTTTTCTGAATTTTGGCAAGTTACTTCCATGACACTTAAGATAATTCCTGCACACATATTCAAAATAACTGCTATGATCATTTGGTACATAAAAAGTATGGGAAAAGCAGTTTGAAAGCCCATGCTTGTGCCATTTGCTTGACTTTCTTATGTCTCTGAATAGAATTTGGTTTTATGTAGTACTTGGTTAGTGAAAGGTGCTTGGGAGTGTATGTCTGCAGCAGCATTTACTACTGAGCAGAGATGGTGTCCTAGAAATTTTTATCAAGCTGAAAACACTACAAGGACACAGACTTACTAAAAGGGAATGTTGGCAGGGACACATGCTAAGTTTTATTTCTGGAGTGTGGCGCTTCTGCTCATGTACCTATTCCCTGAAATGCAAAGAAGAAGCATCTGTGATATGCTCCAGGTAGCAAAATGTGTCTCTGCAGCAGGTTTGCTGCTCTTCTGATAAAAATCAGACTTCCCACTTATATATCCTGGTTCAGTGGCCAATCGGGAGCAGGCAGAGTGCACCTCCTACTGAATTTTAAAAGAACAACTACAAGAAGAGTAAGCTGTACAGTGACATTGCAGGGTGAAAAGTAGAGGAAATGCCTGGAAAACTGGACTGTGTGATCTAAAATCTCATAGTTACAAGTCAAACAGGTTTTCAGATTGAAAAGGTCCTCAACCTTTGCCCTTTTGAGTTAAATTCTGTGGTGGATTTCCACCACACTTGGCTTGTGAAGATTTTTCGGAGTTTTGTAGTCTGTAAATATGAAGACTTTGACATTAGTCATGAACATTGCTTGGATAACACCTCAGGCAGCAAAATACTTCATGTGTCCTGGAGACCAGTGCAGGAGACCTTGTTGCTTTTGATAGTCTATCATGCAGGTAAGTTGAAGCTGGGAAGGAAACAGTTTTAGTGAGCTGGTGTAGAGGTCAGAGCCCTGCTTCCTTCCCTGCAGCTGTGGTAGACTGAGATGCTAATCAGAGGAGGATGTTGTTATTCTTTTTTCCAATAAAGTGCAAAGGTAGGACTCCATACTTGCTGTGAGCAGATCTCTTTATGTTCACTCCAATCTGTCAAGCTTCATCCTTTCAACTGGAAACTCAGCAGTGGCTGACTTAACATTTGTCTGGTTTCTCAAGCCTGTTGTACAGCAGAGCTTCATGTGCCTGCCTGACTTAGGAACTGTTAACCAAGGACTTCTTCAAAACATGTGAAGCCAAGAACTTCTTTAAAGCTGACTGGTAGAAGAGCAGCAGTTGTGCTAGCAACTGCAGCGTAGGCATAACCTCAAGAGTCTCGCCTTGGTAAAAATCCAAATCCTAATGTTTTAGACCTATGCCTAAAATGTCTCTCTCTTTGCTCTTGTCATAATGAATGCAACACCAATAACAAAGAGGAGAGACAAAAATGCAGCCTTGATGATGGTCCCTAGTTAAAAATTCACCCAGTCTGTTTTTATAGTAACATGCTGTTAAATGCATCTTCTTTTCTATAAACCCTTGGTGATGATGGTGTCTGCTGAAACACTGTAGTACTTGAGGATATTCTAGCATGAATTGCAGTGGAGTCCTTTCAAGACTTTCTTTAAAAAATTGTCCGAGAGTTGTGTAGTTTACTGCCCTTAGATTAATTTAGTGTTTCAATCATTTAGCATCTTTGAAATACTTGGAAAAATCAAAACCAAACAACAAAAAATCACCACACCCTGGGCCACTTTCTTAACAGTAGGAGGATGCCATTATGCATTTACAGTATGGATGAATACCATTCTATTTTGCTTGCTTACAAGGCATGTGTTTTTAGACAATACTTCTATTAAAAATTTGGTGGAGCATTCTTGGGAGACAGTTCTGCCAGAGATACATGATGGATTTGCATAACCCCAGGGGTCTTTCTCTCTTTTTGTTTTTTAATCTCCAGTTGGCAGGATGCCTAATAAATCAAATGTGTGTGTGTTTATGAATTGAAGTATTTAACCATTCAATTACTGTATTGTAAAGAGGTTGTGCTCTCAGTCATTAATTTAGGTATTAATTCTGGCCTGTCAAAGCAGCTGCTGTTCTATCTGCGCTTTCTAGCAAACATTTGTTGTACCTGTTGGCAGTGTTCTGCTGCATGGATCCAATGGGAAGCCGATCGGGTCTCTCTGTAAGAGGATGGAGGCCACATGTGTGACTGCAGTCCTGGCCCTTGCCCACAATGAGCCTGCAGCCTTGAGAGCACATGGGACCCTTCTGGCAGAGCAAAACCAGGCTTGGTTGGATGGGCTGTGCTCGGGCAGGACAGGGCAGCCCTCTGCATGGAGGCAGGGGATTAAAGGATATGCTATGCTGCTTCAGAGAGCCTTTCTTAACACGCAGCGCTCCTGTCCTGGCTGATGAGGAGGCAGATTAACTCAGTGCAGTTTTGCCAACTTAATGGCTAAAGGCTATGTTCTCCAAACCAGATAATACTGGTCTGTCTCAGTACGTCAGATGTGGACTAAACCTGAAGGTGGAAGGGAGCCAAGGTACAGATGAAACAAGTCCCAGCTAAAACCACTGAAGTTTTCTAACTTTTGCTCTTAATATCTGGTGCTGTTGAAACATAGAAAATGTTCTTCTGCCGTGCTTGTAGTGTATTGAGTCATCTAGACATTCACTCACAAGATCTTCTGTCCTGAGGGCAGTTCTTGAGAAGCACACAAACTCCAATGTTACTGCTGGGTGTGCAGGGAGGGAAGGAGGTGAAGTTCTCCACGGATGAATGAGAGAAGCATTGTTTATCCTTTTTTCTATTCTCCCCATATTTTGGTTTTGGCTTTTTTGTTTTGTTTTTTGAGTTTTTGGTGTTTTTTTTGAAGGCTGAAGTAGACCAAAAGAGCATTTATTGTCTGCTGGGGATACGTGTTTTGCTGGTCTTCAGACCAATACCTTAGTAATTAAGTCCTTTTAGTCTATGGTAGAAATTCAGGCTTTTCCATGACATAGTTGTTCTCATCCTGAGTTAGACATCACCTTCCTTTCTTCATTTTAACCAGCAGGCAGCTGGCTAACTCTGATTTGGGTTGCCTGTGTTTGGTCAGTTGAGTTTCATTCTTGGTGTCTGAGAACCACTGGGGCATGAATAAGAAGTCAGACTTTGAGGTTTGGCTTATATTAAATGGAAGTGATTCTCAAGCAACAAGAAAATAGGAAAAAGTAGCTGTTTGTCTCTCATCCCTTTCAGGTGTTAAAAATCAATGTTTAGTTTGACCTGGGACAATTAGTTGAGCAAATTTTCTTGTGAAGGTCTTTCCATTTTTCTGTTTAGGAGCCTCAGACTTCCTTACACAGCTAGATGTACTCTGAGCTTCAGTCAATATTAAGTTACAGGTGTGTCTTTAACTTGATACATTTAGATCTATTCTGACCCTAAAAAAATTGCAAATAATATTCAGGTTTCATAAATAAAGAAGTGTTTTCCAGCATACTTGTTACTCTGACGTTTGACTTGCAGTCCTTGTCTGTCTGCTCCCAGTTGCAGTTGGAGGTTGGTTTTGATTCATAGGAATGGATCTCCAGGGCAAGGAGAGAGATAAAGCAGTAGGAGTAGTAAGGATGCAGATGTAGGTTTGCTTTATGGAAAAGGTGACAGGCTTTTCTGGCAGTAACTTTGTGTTCACTGCTGAGTGTTTCTTCTGTGGGCTGAGTGTACCAGATATCTTTCAAAGAGCAAGGAACCATTGTGAGACTTCTCCTGCCTGACCATCCATCTTGGATTGGGTAGAAATTGCTGACCTTTGGTTTCTAATTAGTGTGGATTGTGTTCTTAATAGCTGGTAGAGGGATGGAAACTTGGGATAGGCTTCCTTTTATTGTGTGAAATCCAAAAGGGCTGTAACCTGTTACCAGAGAAAAAGCTCTCCATCAATTGTACTACATTGGCTCTCTTCCCAGCTCTTTGCACCACTTCATCAGCTGTGAGGCACAAAGATGCCAAATTCTTAATGTTAAAAGTTACTGGTTTAAGTATTTTGAAATGCTGTTACATTAAAAAAAAAATTCCTGCTGTTTGACTTCCTGTGCTAATTTTCATCTTTATGGCTTAGTTTGCATTTTTTGTGTTGAACAGTCTGCTAAGAGGAAGAAACTGTTGCAAAATCACTTGAAATACCCCTAACAAATGGCTGTAGGCTAGGACTTTTGCTTTGTGAACTCTCAACGTTTTGACATTGTTTGTTCTGAACATTTCTTTTATTGCTCCTGGAGTTATATCCTGGGTTTAATTATAGGAATGGGTCAGCTGTAAGGAGGAGTTCTGAACTGTCAGCAAATAAAGTGTTATGCATCATTCAAATCATTGCTCTTCACATTTTTGTATTTTGACTTTTCTTTTTCTACAGAAATTGTTTTGAATTACAGGACACCAAGGTTTACCCTTCAAGTGTGTATCTAAGTTTTTGAAGATTGCAATGCAAACTTCATGTGAGATGAATTGTAGATACGTTGTGAAGCTATAAAGCTCCCAGTTTTATTACATTAGATGCCATAAACAGATTTTTTTCTTTAAAGAATGATACATTATTAAATTGTTGTAAATAAATGTCAAAATTTTACAGCTTTGCTGAATATACTTCTTTATTCTTGTCAATCGGAGTATCCCAGGAGAACTGACATGTGAAGACAGGTGAACTGTGACTATTGACTTTTCATTTTGGTCAGCAAGACTATATGTAATTTTAACTATTACATTAATCCTCTGCAAATCTACAATAGTAATAAAGTTACCACCTAAAATGAACTGGATGCATGCTAAACTTCTGCCACATTTCTAAACTGCTCTTCCTCTGCCAAAGTTGGGTGGCTAAATTAAAATGCAACTTGGCATGCACAGAAATAAACAAAATCCCTCCGGCATCCTAAGGAAGAGTTTGAATAAAAGTGGATGCTAAGACACAACCAGTGTTCAGATAGCTTTTTTTTTTAGTGCTTTCTTCTGTTTTCAGTGAGGATGGAATAAGCAGATGGTCCAGTATGACTGTATGACTAAAATTGTGTTACAATTTACTGAAAATCAGAGCATTTGACTGTAACTAGAGGCAGTCAAGGTAGACCCTGTTCCAGGATCCAAGAACCAAAAGCGAAAATGTATTCAGTAACAACAGTGGGAGTAGGAGAAACCAGTTTGTAGGCAGGGTTTTAACCAGCAGCAGCAAATAATGCTGCTTGTAATGTGAACTAAAATTCAAGGCATTTGTGTCTGTCAGCTGGAAAGCAAATGTGGGCTCCATAACATTAAGTCTGTGAGATTGAACTGCTATACTTTGAGTTTGAAGAACTGTACAATAAAGCTGAGGCTGGGGAACAAAAACTGTTCCTTTGGGAAGATTCAGCCCCAGATAGGGAATCCTAAACCCGGTTCTCCAGTTCCACCCAGTGACAGACTTGACTCAGATTATTGCTGCAAATGAGAATGAGTACTTTAAAGAGATAGACCACTGAATTTAAATAACAGAGATACTTACAAATGCTAGACAGTAGCAAAATTGCTTGTAGATTATAATATAAGAAATGGTGTAATAAGTTACTCTTTACCTTCCCCCCCCAGAAAAAACATTTCTGCTTGTTTAGGAAAAAGATTCTGTTCTTTAAGAGAAGCTAATTTTGAGATGCCGTTAGGATTTGTATTTGATCTGGTGTTGTTTATTATCCTGATGTTTTTCTTGGCAGTGATGGCAGGTGTTGTGAGAGTAGAGGCTCTGAGCCCCTTGATGAGTGTTTTCCAGACACTTGCGCTGCTCTGGGAGTTTGCAGGGACACAAGTGGCAGCATTGTCACGGTTCACAAAATTCCCTCTTAAATGTTTCTTCCCTGTGATTATCCCCATCCCATTGAAGTATGACCACCTTGATGTCAAGTGAATTAATGAATGAACCAGACTGAATTAGATTTATGTGTAAGAAGCCCCCATGCACTTATGTAGCAGTGCAACCACTTGCTTCTTGCCTGTGTTTTCTGAAAACCTAGATATTCAGAAGTACTTCATAAAGCAGCTGTTTGATCACCCCCACCAGCTAGCACTTCCACTCTCAAACAAAACAGCCTCCTTTTACAGCTTGCTAAAAATAGCCATTTCTTTAAAGCCCGAGGACATGGTGATTCATGTGGTGGTGAAGAGGAAGAAAGGTTATTTCTTTTGCTTTAGTCTTTGGGAGGAAAGCTGCTGTGCTGTCCCAGTGCCAGCTGGGCTCATGCTTGCTCCCCCTTGGCCTTCATGGCCACATCACCAGCCCCAGTGGCTCTGGCATTCCTTGCTCTGCCACCGCAGCCTGGCAGCTATTTGAGGTGCAGGTGCCACATCCCAGTGCCCATCCTGGCTCTGGAGGGAAGGGTGTGCAGTCACTGCCACAACCGAAAATAAACCCGTGAGATGGCAAGGTGCAGATTTGTGTCTGGATTTGTGCAGAACTTGCCCAAGGACGAAGGTATTTCTTAGAGTTTATAGCTGGACAAAGGGGAAATGCTCCTACTTTGTCACCATTCAGATTCCTGATGAAGCTCCTGACACCATTGCAGGTGCAGTTTAAGGACAGGAAGAAGTCACAGGTAGACCTTAAGTAGAATTTTTCATGGATTCCCGTGTCAGCTCTCCTGTACTGTGCAGAGGTCTCATTCTGCTGCCTGACACCGCAGTGGGACAGTGACACTGCTGCTAAACCTGCTCCAAGGCTTGGGCTTGCAGCAGCCCCTCTCTCAGGAACATGCTCAGGCACATGTTTTTCTGCTTTGAAGCCCTTCATCATCTCATTTCTTCTGAGGAAAGAGCCCTCAAAAAAATACTAGTTTTAATGTAAATGGAAATTGTTCTCACTCCAGCAGTGTGTTTCTGGAGGATCATGAAGCAGAAAATTACTGGTAGATGTGTGTGCAGCATTTTAGTTGCTGAGCAACCTGTTTCTTGCTTCAGCCTCTTAGCAAAAGAATCCAATTTCAAGTAAGATATTTGGGACCCTGGCTGACTTAGTGATAGTTAGTGTAACCTGCAAAGACTACTTGGACAGGAAAACAAAATTGCTTTCTCAGAAAACAAGAAGCTTTGCAAGAATTTTCACCATATATCTGCACTGTTGCTTCCTAATTCCTATATACTGTTTTTTATGTTTGGGATGTTGGGTAAATCTTAAATCATTGCTCTAGATAAAGCATGCCCAGAAGCAGTGGTTCTTATCTACAGCTCAACAAAGCCAACATTATCTTTCAATGCTTGTAAACTTCACATGTTTTTATTAATAGCATCCTGAGAACTTGTGCAACCAGATGATGTTTGCTCCTTTTCTCCTCACAAGCTTGTTTTAACCAGTTTTAATAAAATAAAAGCTTTGACAAGAAGGGAAAATAATCTCTCTTGTTGATGGAATGCAAGAATATACACTTCTAATATAAAAAAAACAGTTCCCTGTAAGTGTCTAGTGATAAGACTCATCAACTTGAATGATCATGTTCGGGATTTTGGGGTTTTGTTCTTGTTTTGGTTGTCTTTTTTTTTTTTTTTTTCTTTCCCAGGCTTGTTTCTTTTTAATTGCCATTATCCAAAAGGACTTGGATTTTGTTCTTTTTGTAGTAGATTTAACACACATTTTTCATGCCTATCTCCCAGACTTTCTGTTGTCATTCACAGGAATTAACTGTTGGTATTTGCCTATATTCATCCACCCAAGTAGCGCTTTCTCCTTTCTTCAGTGGTAGCTTATCTGCAGGCTCAAAGGAGTAATAGCAGTCACACTGAATGGGAAAACAGGGGAATGGAGCCCAGATCCTGCTAGAAGCAGCAAAGGGATTTTTTTGCCATGGTCTGGCCTCAAGGACCAGTTTTGCAGAGCCTGAAGGAGGTAGAGATCAGAGAGCAGGATGGAGCATGTTCAGCTCTGGTTTAGACCTGTGCTCCAGCAAGAGCTGACAGTGTACAGTTATGCAAGTTGTGTCACTCACACAAGCTGCTTCCTCCAGATTATTTAGTGTGAAATAAAGGTTTTAAACTTTAATTTCCAGATAACCTTCATAAAACAAGTGAAGTCCAAGCTTGGATCCAATCTTGGAAAGCATTTCTTTTTTTTTAATGTTGGCAGAAATTACTGGCTGCTGGCAAGACTTCGTATTTGGAGGCAGAGGATATCTTCCTGTGCCTTGTGTAACTGTGTGAGGAAGGGATTGCATGTGAAGATACCAGGACTCTCTACTATTTCTTCATACTTTAGATTGAGTACTTTTTATACATGAGAAGTATTTTAGAGGATTTTTGGGACTGTGACAGTAGGCAGTAGATGCAGGAAGTCGTCTCCTGGCTGCTGAGCTTCATGTGGTTGATCCAGCTTGTTTCTGCATCTTTTAGCAGCTAATTGTTCCAAAGTCACAAATTCAATTGTCCTGTGAGAGTTTGCTTTGGAACATCTTTCCTGAATAATCGTTGCTGATTTTTGCATGTTATTTCTTAATCTAATTTAGCAAGGACAGGATGTTTTTAAGGATCAGGACAATAGTTACGTAGCTCCAGTGGCTTAATTTTCCTGTGTAGAAATCAGTGGCACATTCATTATGGGACTAGCACTGCTGTTTGTGCACACAGCAGTTAAGCTTAAAGCCCCCCTGGTAGAGGTATTTAAGAGTCATTTGTTATGGAAAACTTCAGACTTTTATGTTAGGGGCACAAAATAATTAGTATGCAAATCCAATACTGCTGTTTATGGATAACATATTAAGAGTCACCAACACTGTGGTTGCAATTAGGGACTTAAGACAAGTGTGCAGCCAGTCAGATAGGTAGAAAATAACCATAAAAAGGAAAAGAAGAAAAGACAAGAAGCAACTGCTTTAAATTATTGCAAGGGACATTCAGATTAGGCATTAGGAAAACTTCAACAGTCTGAGGAGTTAGTCACTGAAATAAACCACCCATGGAGAGGAAGGAATCTCCAGGAGAATTGGACTAACACTGGTCAGGAATCACTTGGGCAGTGTTGGTCCTGCCCTCGATGAGTGGGAGGAGCAGGCAGCCTCCCCAGGTCCCCTTCACTCCTCTGGCTGGCAGCACAGTTTATCTTAGTCCAGTTTCTTATCCCTAATAAATCAAAAACGTCCTCTGGCTCTTGTTATGCTATCAGCTTGTTCTGTACTAAACACATCCTTCTGCCTTGAAGCTGGGGTTTGCACACCAACGCTCCTGCTGCGTGCAGTGTGCTCCAGGCTCAGCAGTGAGCAAGGTGGCCTCTTCATCAGGTTTCTAGAAAATGCATGTAACTAGGTCTTGCTGGTTTGCTTTTCATGCCAATACTGGGCACATAAAGTTATGTTCTTTACAACACTAAGGATCTCATCGGATGCTGATGTTGAAAAAAAACAGCATCTTGCTTATAATTCCCTGAGTGCAGTGTTTTTTTCCTTCTGTTTTCAAACGTCCATTCAATCCAATAAAATGGCTAATTTTAGCATCATGCCAGATGTTTTGTTGCTATTGTCCGTGTATCTTCAAACTGGTCTGTAAACCAACTGGGATTTGATTTTTGGGGTTTGTTTACCCCTGCCCAAAATTGGTGCTGTTCCTTGCCAAAATGAATGCTATTCCTTCATGCAAAGTACAGGGGATGCAAAGCTGATCTAATGTGGTGTGATGCCCTACATCCCCAGTGAACACCTAGGGGACCTTGAGAAGAGAATTGAATCCAGACCTTGAAGATGTTATCTTGTGAGGTGAATATGTAATTCCTGACAATGACTGAACTATGTGACTGTTTTGCAGGAAAAGAGAGTACAAGTCTCCCCGCCATTGACAAGAGGACCAAGTGCCTTTATACCAGAGAATGAAGTAAGTTTGCAGTTAGCTGGGCTGGGTGATAGTTTTGAAAACAATGACACTGAGGATGGTTCTATGACCCTGCTTGTTCCATGGTACCTGGATGAGCTCCCTTGAAGGCAAAAGCAGTGGTTTCTCTGGAGCAGGTTCCAATGGGTAAGACCCACCCCATCCTTCACACAAGTGGTATTGTTAGACATCTTTTCCATCACCAGCATTCCCAGAGACAGCCATGGGTGACAGATCTGCTCTTCTCGGGTGGGTGTGAACACATTATTTATAACACCAGACCTGAGGGAAGGCCTGTCCAGTAGTGCAGCAATGTGATTATGTAGCTCTCAGAGCAGTGCCTGACCTTCAGTTTGAAAGAACCTGCAAATATGACTTCACTCCTTAGACTGTAGCTCTTGAGAGGATTTATGGTTGAAAGGTAGGAGGGGATTTCAGATTTGAGATTTCTACCATGACAAATGCTGACTGGTTTGTTAAACAAACAACCACTTTTCTCCCTCATTCCTTGTCATGAAATAGTACAGTTAATAGAGAGGGTTTAGTCACAGAATAGTAATACACTGAAGTGATAATAGCACTGCTGGTGTCAAAGACTGCTTTATTGTTGCAATGGAAAGAATATGGGCAGAGAAATAATGACTTAATTGTAAAGGTTCCTATTAACATGCCACATGGCTTGAAAGCAGAATTTTAAAAAAATGTCTGTGGATGGAAATAAATCAGAAGGAAGTACATGCACAGTATGAAGACAATAGTAGTAGAGATGGAGATAAAGCATAGAAATTATCATATGGCATATTGCTATGCCTAGCATTGCAACAGAGAGTCCTACAGGATTATTTTTTGATTCTGTCAGCAGAATTTCTTTCCATAACTTGCACTGTTACAAGGAAAATTCCTGACAAGCTGGAGAAGATTAGAAACCTTACCAGAGACACAAAAAATATTATTTCCCCAAGAAACCACTCAATGAGACAAGAATCTCTTAAGTAATGGGAGATAGACTTGCTGAGTAATAAGGGGGACTCCTAGGAGTGAAGTGAGGTATATAGGGAGATAAAATGCTGTCTAATGTGTGAATAAAATTCTGATGGTAAAAAACATTATTAAGGACAACTGAGAAGGCATCAGTTTGGGTATAAAACACAGAAAAGCTGCCACAGTGAACATACACATGTAAAAATGATGGTGCTGCCTAACTGCATAGCTGCTTCTCCCCTTTCTTTCTGGACCCACAAATTAAACCAGGAAGGTACAGTGATGAGAAATTATAATGTAGTATGTTGTTTGTGTTTCTTTGTGTACAACTGCTATATAAGATCTGATAGAAAAGTATTTGAGACATAGTCCACTCATCAGCCCGTCATATAGAAGAAAACATTTTAAATAGAATATTTCAGCAAAAGCATTGTGCTTCCTGATTTTAGGCACTTTCTAGCTTCATGTGCATTAAAACAGGTAAAATATGCTCTCATTTCATGGTGTTTGCAATAGTAAGCTGGCTGGTTTATTACTGCACAGTGTCAGAATAAATACTGGGTATTCTAGTCTTGTGTTCGTAACTTCAGTGGTGAACATGTTGAGAATGGCTGTTTCTGGTGATAAACACTGAGTAATAGCACTCATACTGTGTCAGGGCTTGCAATGCAAGAGCTACTTACTGTTCTGCTGTTTCATTTCATCTTGTGCCCAAGGTTTGGATTGGTTGGAATAATTAAAGAACAGCTTTTGTTTAAAGAAAGCATTAAATTCCTGTTCTAAATAATACCTGAATGTTATGGACAAATTAGCATTTGATCTCCTCTTCAATTATACAAGCACAGAAGGGGTAGATTGCCAGGCTGTTTCTATAATTTGGTTACATAATCTGGTTCCTCTCCATTAATTTTGAAATTGATTTTAGGGCTGAGCATTCAGGTGGTGTGTATCTATACAGGTTGTCTTCCATAAAGAATTTACTTTCCATTTAGCTCTTACTTACTTCCAGCTCTCTCTACAGGTTTGATTTCAACATCTGTGACTTCCTCTGTTTCAAGAAGATGTATAGAAAAATGGTTTTGGGTTTTTTAGAAATGTATAAAAAGTAACAGAGGTTCAGTGTAAAGTGCTCTTCAGTTCTCAGTATACAAGTAGGTTCTGTGTGTCTATTTGCATTCATGCAGGCATGTATGTTTGCAAATACACATCCAAAACTCCGCCATTGTCTTTAAGTCTGGACACAGATAAACCTTTCATACTGCAGTGTGTTTCTCCCCAGGGGTAAAGTTAGAAAAGATCTCTCCCTCTTTTAATACTTCTCCATCTTATTTTCAAGGTTATGCAAGCAAACGGTTTGGATGAACGTACTAATCTTCTTGTGGAAGAATATTCTACGTCTGGTCGCCTGGACAACATCACACAGGTCATGAGTATCCATACTCAATACCTGGAGTCTTTCCTCCGCAGCCAGTTCTACATGCTGCGCATGGATGGGCCCCTTCCTCTGCCCTACAGGCACTACATTGCTATCATGGTATGTACCAACAGGCTGTTCACCTTCTTCTGCAACTCAGACTTATGTATTTTAGAAATTAAGAAAAAAGGGAAGCATTTAGAAAGGAGAAACTAGGGTGGTATTTTGACAGAGGCTGAATTTTTGTTGTATATTTTTATTGCAATAAAACATGCCAAGCTGGAAGGTTTTCGGTGACAAGGGAGAATTGGCAACCTACATCATTCCCTGATTCCCACAGTGATGCACCTCTCACATGCCCACATCACTGTGCAGCAGTAGAGTGAGGTACAGTGGACTCTAAGTCACAAGAAATTCCAGATGGACATTAGGAAACAATTCTGCTTGTGAGGATGTTGAGACGTTGCAGCAGGAACCAAGAAAGATTCTGTGATCTCTAAAGGTGAAGATCTTGTCTGGACAAGGCTCCGAGCAACAAATTCTAAGTCAGCTCTGTGAGCAGAGGGTTCTCTTCTAGTGATCACTTCCAATTTAAATTATATTTTGCAATCCAGAGTAATCAAATGTATTTTTATTGGAGAATGCTCCATATTGTATAGAAATACATTGCAATGCATTTGCACAAGGCCTTTGGAATGACATTGTGTTTCTATGTTGTGTTATTAACCTGTCTCCCACCTGCAGCAAAACCAGATTACACTAATGTGCTGCACTGTTCAATCTGTGTTTAATTATTCCAGGCTGCTGCCAGACATCAGTGTTCCTACCTAATAAATATGCATGTTGATGAGTTTCTGAAGACTGGCGGGATTGCAGAGTGGCTGAATGGTTTAGAATACATTCCCCAAAGACTGAAAAACCTGAATGAAATAAACAAACTTCTTGCACACCGGCCCTGGCTGATCACGAAAGAGCATATCCAGGTACCTTCAGTCATGCTCTGTAAATACCAGTAAATGTCTGGTAAAAGAACTGCCAAGAACTGTATGAGTGCCTGGTTAGGCTTCATTACCCTGAATTTCAGGGAAGTACTAGTGCAGCAAACAAGCTGATTCTCCTTTGTGACAAAGCCAGTAAGATTTTCTTCTTAGGAATAGCATTGGCTAAAATAGCCCAAAAGAAAAGAAGTAATATATTAGGTGACTCTTTTTTTTATCCAGTGAGAGTTTGTGTGGAAGGGGAATATGGTATTATTGGAAGAAAGAATTGATCCCTTTTTGAAATGTGTAGTGTTTTATAGAAAAGCTGGGGGCCAAAATAAATTTTATATTTACACTTTTTTTATTCTCATTTCAGAAACTTGTCAAGACTGGGGAAAATAATTGGTCTCTTCCTGAACTGGTGCATGCTGTTGTCCTGTTGGCACATTATCATGCCTTGGCAAGTTTTGTTTTTGGTAGTGGCATTAATCCAGAGAGAGATCCGGATACATCTAATGGAGTCAGACTTATAGCAGTCAACAACTTCTGTGTCTGTGATCTTGCCAATGACAACAACATAGAAAATGCATCCCTCACAAGTAGCAACTTCGGGGTTAGTGTTGCAAGAAAATTCTTTTGCTCGCCTCTGCTTTGCATTAGAAAACTTTCTTCCATTCTTTCTGGTTTAATTTTAGTTTTAATTTTTTTTTGTCTACTTTACAGGAATGCTTGAGTTTGGTAATTCTTACATACATTCGGACAGTTTCCAGTGTAATCTGTTGAAAACAACATTGTAACAGTGGATGGTAGTCAGAGCAATGTGATTTTGATAGTTAATCCCACTACCCATTGGGCAAGACTAAAACTTGCTTTCAGCAAAAAGCTTGAAGTCCTAATTTCTTTAGACAGCATGGCATTGACTGGAGCATTTTTCCATCCCTGTTCCTAACACTGGGAGTGAAAAGAGAAATGGAAAAAAAATAGAAGTAGTAGTAGTAGTAATAATAATTATAATAATTTTTACTTCAAGGCCTACAGTCATGAAACAGTTTGAAAGACTTCCATGTAGATGGAAGGAAATGTCTGAAATAAAATTATTTAATTCTTCATGCTGGTGTTTCAGTCTTGAATCAACAAAGAACTTTGATTACTAGTTAATTAACTCAATTAATTTGATTACTAGTTAATTAACTGGAGATTTTTTCCGGAAAGGTGCTCTAGAATGCTTTTGAAGACACGCCCTTGAATTAATGCCAGCAGATGAATTAGCCTCATTGCCTTTGATGGAAGATCAGGATTATGAGCAGAGTTGCTAGATACAATTTTTACAATTAGCAGTAGAATGTAAGCATGTCATCACTCAGTCCAATCACTGTGTCTAAAATTTCTGGGCTGTAAAACATGCCAGCTCATGTCATGGAGGTGCCTTACTCCCCATTTGTAGTGGGCAGAGCGTTGCTGCTGACTGTGCTTATTGCTAAGCAGTGAGGAGTCTGCTAGAAACAGCTGTAACTGGGCAAAAGAACTGACTCAAAAAGATGGAAAAGAAAAACCAAATAATTTATCTTATGAAAAATCTGAATGATAGGTACAGGGCACCTGAATCTTTGACGTATTTCTAGTAAAAAGATGTCTTTTGTCCTCACAAAAGTAAGAAAAAGGGTCAACACAGTGGCTATTTCGGTCATGCATAATGAAAGAAAAGTACTGATTTTGCATCTCAGGTTGTGTAAGGCAGTGTTGCACTGCAACTCTTCAGAAGCATATTTTGCATTATCAGTGGACTGAATATAGTTACCTTAGTATGAAAAGTTGTTTTATGAGAGATGTAGGGATCAGATGGATTTTCCTGAGCTATCTACGTTGTGGAATATGAGTTACTTTGGTTTCCACACTCAGATACCACCTCTACACTGTTAATCTTACTGCAATAAATTAATGCAGCAGGCTACACTTCCCAGATCCTGTCTTCCTGCTGTCTGAAAGCTGTTTATCTGCACTGGCAAAATGCGCCAAAATGCATTCTGGCTTGAGGTTTTGTGTTTGCTGCTGCTGTCTGGTTTTGAGAACATTTGTTGTCAAGCATGAAATCTGAAGATGACACATATTGTCTATCTTCTAATTTTGCAGAATGTCATGGTGTTTTTGCAGATTGCAGATTCCTTAAGTGAGCTGGAGGCCCTGATGGAAAGGATGAAGAGACTACAAGAAGATAAAGAGGATGAAGAAGCCTCTCAGGAAGAAATGGCAACTCGCTTTGAGAAGGAGAAGAAGGAGAGTCTACTAGTAATTAGTGGAGGTATTTGTGCTTTTCCAGTTCAATTTTGTTTGTGGTTTTTAAGAAATAAATGCTTGAGGCTAGTTCATTGCCTGAAACTTTTTCTGTCCTTTTCTTTATTCTGGCTCTTCATGTAGGAGGAGTGTAGTAGGGTAGTCTTACCTTTTGCTTCATCACCTTAGGATTTCTTGATAGACAAATAACATCATCCTTTCTACTACTTGAAATTTAGCTTTTGTATATTAGAAAAAAGGCCTGTAGGCTTCCCTAAAAAGTACGGTGTACATTTCTCTTTCTTTGTATGTTCTATATCATCAAAATAATTAGTTTATAATTATAATTAATAAATTAGTAATAAATATTCAGTAATATCTCACAGGTGTAGGTTCTGTGGTGCTTAGAACTTCAATCACACTCATAAGTAGCTTTCAGATATGACATTTAGTTTAGGAATTAGATGATGAGACTCAACTACTTTACCATTTACTGCCCACCTGGAAAGGACATTTCCGACTTGCTGCTCTGAGTGATCATACTGCTGTGCTGTTTCACTGCCTATCTTGTGATAGAGATTGATAACATTTTTTTATTCTTAAATGATTTTCCAAATTTTGAGCTGAAACCTTCTTTTCCCATATTCTTCATATGCTCTGGAGGCCTTTATCTCTAACAAACTACAGAACAAAGTCTGCTTCATACAGACACAAATGTTTTTTTCCCAAAGAAAGTGTTAAAAGAAAGAATATTATTAAGACAATCAGAATCTCTAGCTATTCCCTCATAGTAGAAGCTACTTGAAGATGACTGCTTGTGTCTTTTTAAAAAGTGACCACTAAAATGCTTCATTTCTTACTGCATTGTTCTTAGTGAATTTAGGTCTCTGCAGCTTCAGACCAAATGTGTTTGAAAGAATTAATAGGTTAGTGCAAAGATCCCAAAAGGGAGGAAGAATGTACTGAGGATCAGCAGAGAGATTGTTTTGTTGCTCTCTAGGAGCATGGAAAAATCTCTGAAAGAAGATACATCCAGGAACAAGCTGGATTTTTTTTAAATGGACATTGTAAATTCTTGCCATATTTTCCTCTGGTCAAGCAGTATCAGCAGTGGAGATAAATGGACACCCATTGCAGTTTCATTATCAAATTAGGACTTCTATGAGTCTGTACACCTTCAGGTATTTAAGGAGAAGGGGTCATTCAAACAGGAGGGATTTTTGGATGGAGTTGCTGATAGGTTTGTTGACTTTCTTCCCTCTTTACCATTTGCTGATTTCAGTTGAGGAGTCTGCGTGTGTTGGGCCTTTACCCTTTCATGAAATCCAGTCCTCATCAGGGCAGAGGAGTGTAGGTGTACAGGTTTTTTATTCTTCACTGAGAATTTACTGTAGCAGATGTTGTCCAAGCTTCTTCCTACACAGTTATGTTTTGATTGTGTAATGAGGCAAAGAGGAGATAAAGCACTTCTGCAATTCTTAGATTAACTGACTTTTCAAGGTGCTAACAGTGGACATATGGCAACTGTTCTGTCAATGCATGTGAAGCGAGCCATGATTTTAACATCAGGGTCAAATGCAGTCAGCTATGCAGTAGTCAACTTGTGCAGAGGTAGTTACACAATCCAGCCACCTGTTTATTCGGGAGGGAAAGATTGATTCCTGATAGAGAGCCTGCGTGTGCTTAGCGATATGTTTTGGAGCTCTTTGAAGATGCTTAGTTACTACAGCTTCTGGCAGAATTTCACCCTGAGGTACTGTAGAGCTCTTTGCTTTCATATAATCTTCAGCTGATATTTACCAATGTTGTGTTGCTTTCTGGTGCTCGTACTCCAGCTTACAGAACAGAACCAGCATGATTCCTGACACAAAGGCTGCTCTGTACAACAATCCTGCTGTCAAGGATCCATTTTTTTGTTCCTTATGTTAACACAGTGACTTTGCTAATGGTGTTCATCTTCCTGACTTAAGATAACTAGCCTCCCTCAGAAGTCAAGAGAGAGAAAAGGAAACCTCCAGACAGAAGTGTAGCCTATCTCTTCTCTTTTTGTAGAAGTACATTAGATGTCTGGTATAGGCTGACATTTAAAGGACTCAATGAAAACAATGTATCCAATACAAGCAGATGAGAATTGAAATGTTTCTTTCCTTTGTACCACTTTTCCTTTGCATAACTTCTAAAATGGTCCTCTAGTCCTGTAGTAGAGTAGTAGTTGGAAGTCAGCACTGACTCATGTTCTTGCCTAAAGCAAAGCATTTTGCTGTTTTATTCCCAGCATTTGATGATGAAATAGTTTCTACAGATGTCTCCCGTTATGTTGAAGATCCTGGGTTTGGGTACAAAGACTTTGCAAGGCGAGGAGAAGACCATCTGCCAACATTCAGAGCTCAGGTACCATCTCTTTAAAGCGCATTCACTCAAAGGATGTTTATATGTCTCACTACAGAGCATAAAGTGGTTATAGTGGGGCATGTTTGTTGCATGCTCCTTTTCTTTAAATTGATTAAATAACTCACAACCTTGCATAAATCCCCCTGAGATGGAATCTTTCACTATTTGTCAATCTCTGGAAAGGCAATGCTCGGCTTTCCATCTGACTTCAGTTATTACCAGTATTGATGTTTGAAAATTGTAAAGCATATCTGAAATAAAAGGTAAAGGTAAAAGAGAAAGAATTTCTTTCCCATCCCTCCTGATATTGTAGAAAAAAATCCACTGGAGGAACTCTTTATTCCTGTCATTTTACCAAGTACTCTCTGTCCAGTGGCTACCAATACCTGGATACATATAGGTCTGTGAGAGTGATTTGGAGAGTATTGTTCTCATATATGCACCAAATCTCTGGACATGGAATGCTGTGAAAGAAAAGGAATTCCTAAATATGATTACTGAAGTTTTTGCTGTATTTTAATACATTTTTCTCAGTGCTGTTGGAAGAACAGAATATACATTTTACCTGTACATTGTCTTATATATTGACATCCTTTGCCATGACCAGAATCATGAACTTTGTATTATATAACAGGAGGGACATTCTAGATGGTTCAGTTCTATCTTACAGAGCACATTCATAAGCAATCTAGAAGTAAATGGAAAGCAATGGAAAAAATCTTCAACCAAATCAGAGAACTTCAATTAAAATGACAGTGAGTGCAGGAACACTCAGTGGTCAGAAGATGTATCTGAGACTGTAAAATAAGGAATCCACAGTCGCTCTCAGGAGATGTATTTAGCTGTATAGCAGTCTCTGCTGAACTGGATAATTTATTCTGTGGTCTTTGTATGAGCCTGAAGTAGGTTATTACTGCCAAAAAGAATAAGGCATAGTCAGCGCCTATAAATCAATCTGCCTAACTACTTTAGGAGCAGCAGGCTCCCTTGGAAAAAAGTTCCAAAGAAGTTGAAGTTGGAACTGAAACATCTCTGCCCTTAAATAAATAGGATAGCTTTTGGCTTGAGTTCAAAGGACTCACCTTGATAATTTAACTTTATTATGTCCTACTCTTAACAGTTGGATGTATATACCCACAGCCTCCCAAATTCTCATCTATTAATGATACTTAAATTGCAGTAGCATCCCAAACACCTGCAATAAGTCTAATCCTTACTCTGATGAAACAAAACTGCCTTTGTCTCTATGGGTTTAAATTTATTAATAGAAAAAGGTATTCTATACACAGCAGAATGTCTTTAGGCTTGTTTTTGGGGGGGAGGTTTCACTGATAATAGGGATCAGTTGCAGATTGTCAACAGCGCTTTCCCCTCTCTGGGCCTTCTGGCTCTCAGAGGCATTTGTGATGTCCTGGATACCTTTCCAGGGCTGTATGGATTTGGCATATTTCTCACAAGCCTTACAGTCTTTTGTACTAGCAGCCAGAGGCCAAATGTGACGTTGTGACATGTTTTAGATGTCATTGATGCCTCCGTGAGACAATGGAGCACTGTTCTGCTCATCCCTGCTGTCCTACTCAGGGGGACAGGACAGTAGATATGCTTCAAGGTGCCCAGTTGAGGACCCTGGCCTGGCAGTGCCTTTGGAAAACAGCCAGAAACAGGAAGGACAGGGAGATGATGCCCTCAATTGTAAAGGTGCCATCAGTGATGGGATGATAGAGCACTTGACAAGGATGTGGGCACACTCTCACCTTCCGTGTGACGGCAGTGTGGAGCACCCTTGCTCCCTGCTCTGGAGCAGGATGGTTCTTCCTGCTGTGCCACCACTCTGCAAAGATTTCCCATGCCTCATATGAGCAGACAGGCTTTTATCTTGCAGTCCAGATGCTCGTCTAAGACCAAAGCAGCCTGGATTTTATGAGTTTTTTCAGGGATGGTTCAGCACATTACCCAATGATTGCACATCCTGGCTGGAAGTAAAGATTCCATCTCTACTTGGAGTTAAGCACCAAAGCCTCTAAGAAAAACAACTTTTTAGACTTAAAGGCCAATCCCACATGGAATGATCGTGGTCAGAGTGGTAAAGCAGAAGATTCCCTAAGCAATTCAGGAGAAGCTTGGGGTTTTTTTCTCCTGTAGGCTAATGATATCCAGGGTTGGGGTGCCGCAACATGATATTCATTGCCAAGAATTCTGAGGGAATGGAGCAGGTGATGTGGATGAAGGATTCAAAATGCAAATCTTTGGAAGAGAATAAAGTCATAACTATCAGACAACAAAAACTGTTGAGTTGTAGAAAAGATGACATAGGGAATTTGCTTCATGTGTGCATTTATATATTTTCTTCCCTTCCTGCAGGACTATACTTGGGAAAATCATGGCTTTTCCCTTGTAAACAGGCTTTATTCTGATATTGGACATCTCCTGGATGAGAAGTTTCGGATGGTGTATAACCTCACATATAACACTATGGCAACACATGAAGATGTTGATACAACTACGCTAAGAAGAGCTTTATTTAACTACGTCCACTGTATGTATGGAATCAGGTACGGACAGAAATTCCCTGGCTTAGGAGTACATTTTAAAACTATGTGAACAGAAAAAATAAACCATGTGTAAAGCATCATTTTAGACTGGATGTTTAAAGTGGAGATGTCTGGAAGTTAAAGTGGTTTTGCTGGCATATCAGTATAATTTTTTCTTCCAGTGCAGAAAATGAGTCAGGATGGAAATTTTTACAGAAATGTCTTCTCTGAAGCCAGCCTGTATCCTTCATTCAGGAAAGACAGCATCCCTAGGCTGAGCAGGAGTGTTGATTTGCTGGAAGGAGGTAGGAAGGAGCCTTTCAGAGGGCTCTGGGTAGGCTGGATCAGTGAGCTAAGGCCAATTATATGAGGTTCAGTGATGCCAAGTGCCAAGTCCTGCACTTGAGCCACATCAACCCCAGCACTGCAGGCTGGGAGCAGTGGCTAAGAAGCTGCTCAGTGAAAAAGGACCTGGGGGTGCTGGTCAACAGCAGCTGAACATGATCCAGGGTGTGCCCAGGTGGCCAGGAAGGCCAGTGGCATCCTGGCCTGGATCAGCAATGGTGTGGCCAGCAGGAGCAGGGCAGTGACCGTCCCCCTGTACTGGCACTGCTGAGGCCACAGCTCCAATCCTGTGTTCAGTTCTGGGCCCCTCACTGCAAGAAAGACATGGAGGAGCTGGAGTGAGTCCAGAAAAGAGCAATGATGCTGGGGAAGGGTCTGGAGCACAAGTCCTAAGATGAGCAGCTGAGGGAGCTGGGGGTGTTTAGTCTTGAGGCTCAGGGGGCACCTTACCACTGTCTTCAACAACCTGAGATGAGACTGTAGCCAGGTGGGGGGTCAGCCTCTTCTCCCAGGTAACACATGACAGGATGAGAACAAATGGCTTCAAATAGCACCAGGGGTGGTTTAGTTTGGATATTAGAGAAAATTTCTTCGCAGAAAGATTTGTAAAGCATTGGAACAGCCCACAGGAGAGGGAGAGCAACCATCCCTGGAAGTGTTCACAAAATGGTGGATAGGGCACATGGTTTAATGGTGAGCATGGTGGTGGTTTCGGGTTAACCATTGGATTCGATGATCTTAAAGGTCTTTTCCAATCTTAACAATTCTGTGATCCTACTAAGCCTTTCAGATCCTTTCTTAACATGTGGTTTTTGGTCATGTATGATAAATGTTCCAGTTCTCAGGCTTAAGAACATAATGCTGCAAAAGACAATGCTTTTAGGAACTTATGGCAAAAAGAATGATTGCTTGTGTTACGTAGGTATGATGACTATGATTATGGAGAAGTTAATCAGCTACTTGAACGCAGCCTGAAGGTTTACATAAAGACAGTGACCTGCTACCCAGAGAGAACTACCAAGCGCATGTACGATAGTTACTGGCGTCAGTTCAAGCACTCAGAGAAGGTATGTGTTCCAAAGCCAAAGGGGCTTCACAGAGACCCCTGTGCTGTTTGAAAACTAATACATGGGGACACCTGAAATGGCAGCATCTGTCAAATGAACTGTTTTAAACCAGAGAAAAATAAATGAGAATCATTCCTTGAGTGTTAGATACCAATTTAACAAAAATACTTCTTAGTGTGCTGACAATACTTACATAATAATAATAATTATTATTATGATTATTATATTGTTGCTGTTTTTATTGTTTTGATGATGATGATGATGATGATGATGATGATGATGATTATTATTATTAGTCACTTCTCCATAAATTTGAATGAAAAATTGTAAAAGAAAAGTACATAAACTTGAGAATGCAGAAGTGGTCGACTATGCCAATACTTGGGATTTGGAGATCAAGGATACTTAAACTCATATATATATATATATACACACACATATATATACATACTTTATGGTGTTTTTCAGCAATAAAAATGTCAACATGCCTTCAGATATCACATTAAATGCTTCCTGAGAAGGGTTCAGTGCATGTGTGCCTGCTAACCTATCTGGCATGGAAACTGGTTCTTATTCTGTGTTCCTATATAATGGTCACAGGTAGTAGTAAAGAAAACCAAATATGATTTAGAAAGAACTAATGCCATTGGGATACAAAAAAAGGTTTAAAAGTGGCTTCTCAGATGGAAGCAGCAGTTGAGACTGGTTCCTTCAATTCTGGGATGTTGTCCATATTGGTATTACTACACAGTTGTCTCTAGAGGAACTGTCGTTCTGCAGCAGGGTACAGGGAGAAGAGACAAAGTTTTATTGCAACTATACTTTACTAAAGGTTAGAAATTTGAGCCTGGATGAATAAACCATGTTGCATTCAGAGATGAGCCAAATGGCCAATGTAATTTTTTTCAGGTTCACGTCAATCTACTTCTGATGGAAGCTCGGATGCAAGCTGAACTTCTGTATGCCCTTCGTGCCATAACTCGTCACTTAACCTGAAGCACTCGCTGGCCAGGAGTACAGGGGCTTTTACTGAGTATGTAAAGACCTTTCGAAATAGATACACACCAGAAGCTGTTTGTGATGTAGCATCAGGTTATTCAATTTTCTAGTGTCAAAGTTTAGCCGTGCTTCTTGGCGGCTGTAATGTGCAATGACGTGTTTTATTTTCTTGATGCTTAACATTACTAATGATAACAAAAGTAACACTGAGGAGCGCTACTCTGCATTGTTTCCGGCTGGATTTCTGCACAGTGGTCAGGATCCTGAAACTGGTTTTATTGTATCCAATCCTAGCGCTTTGTTCTTTAGGCACTGGAGTGAAGTGCTTAGAGACTTCTTTTTCCAAGCAATCATTTTTCAGATGAGTGGAGTCCAGCAGAAGATCAGTTCTGCCTGTCCTGAGAAGGTCCCACCACGTCGTGACTTGCAGCAGAGACGCACGGGCTGCGCTGCATCGGATTGCCCACTGGATTCTCCTGTGTGTCCTGGAGACTGCTGCCAGTCACTGTCTTACTACAGCAATTGGAGGTGATGCAAGATGTGGATGCAACATTGAGCACACTTTAATGTGAAATTAGTCTTGATAAATCCTACAGCATGCTACTGAAGTGCAAAATTCATCTACTTTGTCATGCCCCTTCACAAAGAGAAGAGGCCTCACAATTTGCCATTTCAGCCACTTACTGTGTTTCAATCATGCATAGTCTTGTTTTACTGACAGTCACCCTCAGTTGTCCTGACAATATCCATGCTCATCACATGTTGCAATTTGTTTAGTTGGCACCTATAAAATTAATACACAGGCTGACCAAAAATAGGGTTGTGGGGTTTTTTGCACTCTCTTCTTTATCAATGTTTTAACTGAGGAAAGTAAAGGAAGGCTAGTATATCTATTCTTTCATATTGGATGTATAGAAATTATTTCCCATAACTTTTTCATAGCATGAAATTGTAATATTCAAAGTTTTAAAAGTTTCTATGCATTAGTGTGAGTGAACAAAAGAAAAGTGCAATATCTAAAAAGAAAGCAAGCTTTTTTCCCTGACATGCCACTGCTAAAGTGTCCTTCTTATATAGCCATAAAGAAATTTTAAAACCAAATTTCTTTATTGTCTAAGGCCTAGCAGTTTTGTTTTAGCTTTTACGGCTTAAGACAACCTGATACTGAGATGCCAAAGCATCCCCAAAACAAAGCATTTTTGGACAACCAGGAATATTGGGGAAGGGAAGAAATAAGCTGCCAAAAATGTCACACTTTTGTGCTGTTTTCAGTTGCTTTTGACTAATTTTTGAGAGCACAAAATGTTGATATTTATAGCTTTATTTTGTATTGCATTTAATGAACCAGTGAAGTGCCTAAAGAGATGCTTAAACTTACCCAGTAGAACACAAGTTAACTGCTTCAACTTTTGTCTGTTGGTTTGGACTTTTCATGTTTCTTTTGAGGAGGGTGACCTTTATTTCTGTGGTATACATTCAAAACTAACTGGACAGGTTTATTTTTAATGTTCTGTTGGATTGTAGAAGTTAATGCAGGACTTTTTTTCATTGGTGATTGCAGAATAGTTAGAAAAAAATACTACCAGTCATATTTTGACACTTTTCATTTACAAAACCGTGGACCAGAACTTTACTAAAGTTAGTTTTCTCTCTTCTTACCTTTTCCTGATCCTTGCTTTGACTTTGCATGTTGGTTTTTCTGCTTTATCTGTCTGTTCCAGATTGGAAAGCCCAATGATTGTACACTTTTCTGCACTTTCAGAGTGCAGACTCTGCATGTGAAAACCTTTGAGGAAGAAATCAATAATTATTTTTTTTAAGTGTCACGTTGGCTACTTAGAAAACTACCCAACAGACAGCACTGGTCTGTCTTCTAGAGAGCATTGGGTAGAATATCAGATTAATTTATCTTGTATAGCTACCTGCAAAGATTTCTCAGAAATGCTGAGATGCTCATATGTGTGAACCTAGATTTGCTTTCTAAATTGTTATGATCCTTTTTTCCCCCCTCTTGTGATTGTAGTGGCCAGACCTAATAGCTTCTGCTGAGAGAAGTTTTCATGCAATACTTTTGGTTTTTTTTCAAGTGATTGGAACTGTTCAGTACTACTTTAAATTTCTTTGCATTGAAAAGTCAAGTAGTTCTCAAGAAGCACAGTTGAGCTCTGGAAAGGAGGCGAAACTAGATTTGGGTAACTAATATGATGGCTTCGTTTCTCCTCAGAAATGCAAAGACTTCTGGAGTAGGTTGAGTTTTATATTTGGAAACATGAGTGCCTTTACTTCTTTCCTTATGAAATAGACTTGCCAGCTCAAATGCCTTCATGGGCAAAGTACATGAGCAGATTTGAAATACAGAAACCATAAATGGATTACTTCATAAAACTTGTAGTAAACCAGTGTTTTGTTTTAGATTTTTTAGTGCCATATCAAGTCCCATATGGCCTGCAAGACATTCCATCATAGGAAATGTCATTGTACAACTAGTTTGCTATTTCTCTTTTTTTCTTTTCTCTTTAATATTAAATGCAAACTTGAAACATCTGGAAATGTTTTCCACGTGGCATTTTTTTTCAAAGTATTTCATTTACAGTGCAACAATTTATAGCCTAGTTTTTATACACGAATTTGGGATTTTTAATAGATGTTTGTTCAGACAATGCTACCATACACTTTATGTGTGCTTTAGGTTCATACTGTGCCAACTTTTAATCTGCAAATGTTCTTGGACTTTTTTGCATTTTTAAAGCACGCATGAATGTGAATCTTCACATCTTGTTCATTAATATTTTTCTTAGTAGTACCATAATCATTGGAAGTGTAGATCCTTCCCCTCTATGTTCCTTCATTGGAATTGGTAATTACCAGCATTCATGTTAGTCTACAAAATCCCAGCCGTGACCAACATAAAAACAAAGTGTACAGTCTCCTGTCTACTGGAAAGAAAGCTTGATAGGTACAAATTAACCAGCTAGCACAGGGAATGCTGTGAGTAGGGAACAGAGCTTTTGAGCATGAACAGCTTCTTATCACTGCAGAGTCACTTAAAATGTGTGTTGCTGTAGAGTATGTCCTTGCTGAGATTGCTCTATTTTTTTTTGGTAATGAAGAGAAGTGAAAAAGGTGCCAACCGGAGAAAGGATTTGCATTTCCCAGAACACTCTACCCACAGCTAAACTTCATGAGAGTATCATCATACAAGAATAGAAATAATTGTTAAAACAGAAATAATAATTTTAAAATTAGGTGTAGTTTGTGCTGATAGCTACTACAGCTAGTGCTGTGGGGAATTTTGGTGAGCTGTAGATGGATTTATTTTCATTAAGGCTGAATTGAAACATATATCCTTTGTCCTAAAGCCTTCATTAAAATGAAAAATTACAGAATCATAGAATTTGCTGAGTTGGAAGTGGCCCACAAGAATCATTGAGTCCAATTCCTGACCCTGTAAAGGACAGGCCCAAGAGTCACACCATGTGCCAGAGAGCATTGTCCAAATGCTTCTTGAACCCTGTCAGGCTTCCCTGGGGAGCCTGTTCCAGTACCCAGCTGCCCTCTAGGGGAAGAAACTTTTCCTAATATCCAACTTAAACCTCCCCTGACACAACTTCAGGCCATTCCCTCAGGTCTTGTCACTGGTCACCAGGGAGAAAAGATCAGTACCTGCCCCTACTCTTCACCTCAAGAGGAAGCTGTAACTGCAGCAAGGTCTGTTCTATAACTTTAGAACAGATCAGAAGAGAACAAAAAGGAAAACATTTTGTTGCTCTAGTACTTGAATGTGAAAAGTCAAAGCACCAGATTCTTCAAGTGTGTTTTTGTTTGTAGTGATACTGATATTTTCATAGGATTTGGAAAAAGCAGCTAGCTGCCTAAATTTCAATGGGGATTTAAGCACCCAGGCACTCAGCAAAATCCTGGAAGATGCCCACTTGAATGTTTGAGTCAGATTTTTAAAGAAGCAGAATCACCTAAATAAAATGGAATAGAATTCATTTCCATAGAGACTAAAGGAATAATATATTCCAGATCCATGTGACTTGCAGTGATTGTTAATGAAATGAGTTGTTTTGGGGACTTAAAGGCTTAGAGAAACCTGTCCTAAAGCAGTTAAACAGTAAGCCACTGTTCTTGCAGAAGAGGTTCTCAATGTTTCTCATGCATGTGTGTTTTCCATGAACATAGGCATGCATTTCAGGCTCATGATCCAGAATTTGGACTCCCTTTCAGAAGAGCTGGATTATTTAACCTCTGCTCACAGAAAACATTCATTGGTGGTAGTAAGTGGATAGCATGTGCCTGAACTAAAAATTTTTGAATCAAAAGAAATACTCAAATTTTGATCTCAAGTGATATTCTTTCAGTTACTTGCTATAGATGTTTGGATCCTTCTCTCATAAATAAGGGGTGATGCTGCACAAAACAAAGGAAGAGGGGGGTGGGTTCATTGTAAATTAACTTTCCCAGAGCAGATCTCACTATAAAGCTGTAAGAATTAGTTTCTGTTAGCAATCGTTCCAAGACCTGGACAAAATGTCAGTTTTCATTATCTAAACTTCAGGTTTATTGTTCCTCATGTCCCCCAGCACTACTGTGTCTAAAGAGAAGCATCCACCAGTTTTCCTATATTTGGGAATTGTAAATGAAACATTTTATCTCCAAATGAAAATTAATACAGTATTTCATACCTACTGCATAGATTACAGGTGTGAGAGATGGAGAGAGCACAGTAGTATGAGGAAATTTCAGGAGCATCTTGATCAGTGTTAATTTATTCCTTAGAGCACATTTCCTGGCAGGTGGTCGTGCTGCTGCTCCCCCCAATATGCATCAGGTCCCTCTTGCATATATTTAATCATTTGCTGCTCATCAGGGGAAAAATTGTCATTTTCCAACCTGCCACCACCCCTGTCCTGCATCAAGTGCTTCCTGTCTTCCCAATTCCCAATCCCAAGCAGCCTCCCAGTTGCAGGGACAACCTCCCAGCCTTAACCTTGAAAATAAGGTTCCTCTATCACTGCTTGTTGTTAAGTGCAGAGGCTCTTTCTCACATTTAGATTAATTGCCTAGTAGATTATTTCTGGACAGGAAAATGCTAAATGTGGTTCAAAAGGATGAAACTCAGTATTTGTTTAGTAGTGTGTCAAAGCCTGTCTCTGGAGTTACAGTAAAAATCCAGTGGATCCATTAAGGAAATGCTTTCTATGGTGAAACACCCCATGCTTGAGCTATTCGGCTGTTCAGGTTTCTCAGAGGGACATCTAACAGGGAATTTGAGGTCCCTTTCTGCCAGGAAGCCTTACAGGGCCATCAGGTTGGCAGCCTCTCGGGTGCCTTGCAGCCAGGCAGAGTGCATCCAGCCTCTGGAATAAGTGGATTTGGGTTTTTCCCCATCTATGGGGAAAAATCCAAATGCATGTTGTGGAGTACCTGCTGGAGACAGAGTTGGATGTTCCTAGGGTACTGAGTATCATCAGGGCTTGTGGAAAATAGAAACCTTGTTCCTGACAGTAGTTAGAGGTACTGGAGATGCCAATTGTTACAGTAATTGTGGCATCAGGAGGCACAGACCACGGGCTCTCCCACGGGGACACGCCCAGTGCAGGAGGAGTTGAGGTGTTGGTCAGCTGAAGAAACTTCACTGTTGTGTCTGAGAGGTTCTTTGTGTGCCTGTGCATAGGAGGGGTGGTGGAGGATGCCTCCTTCCAAGGTGTCGAGAGGGCTTCTTTGGAAACAGAGCTGGGACCCTTTCCTTACTCCAGAGATGAAGCAGGGGAAGGGAACCATTCTGCCCAAGAAAAACTTGCTGCTGTTGAGCTGCATTTTCTCATCCCCATCAGCCCTTTGAAGGGAGTTTTGAGGCAAAATGGGTCAATCACTGAGCATTGTGTCTCCAGCTGAGGATCCTGGGGGGCAGCAACAGCAGCAGCTCCAAACATCAGCAGTCCAAAACTGTGTCTCATTCCTCACTTCATGCTCATGTCGTGCCACCAGACCCAAACCTCTTTCCTCCAGCCCAGCTGCCACAGGCCCAGGTGGCTGCAGGAATAGCCTGCTCATGGTGGTGGGTGATGTGGCCACTTTTAGGGGGAAAATAATAATATTTAGGCTACAGCCCTTGGACTCTGCGAGGCAGTGCAGTCAGAGGTCTTTTCACGACTGTGACCAGAACTGGATATGAACTGTAGCTTAAAAAAATAGGAATTTTGTAAACTTGAAATCTCTCGGTTTTACCCTTTTCTCCTTTTGCTGGAAAGCCACACGATGAATGTATATGCTTTATCTTTCTATCTGACATAACTGAAAATCAGACTGCCAACTCCTTGGTTTGTATTAGCCTTTTCTTTAAAAAAAAAAAAAAAAAAAAAGAAAAGTTTGTGAGCAATATATGTAGCATGCTGAGAACGTCTGTTTTGATCTTTATAGTTACTCTTTAATCCATCAGTATTAACACCAGTTCTTTTTTGTGTTCCCCTTGGTACTTCGTATGCAGTGTAAGCAGAAGCTGTGATCGGCTTTGCAGTCCTGTGCCATGTTACTGTAACTCCTTGATTTTTTAGGAAGCACCTGACTGTGGGCCACCCTGGGGCAGGTAGCATGCCCATACACGACTGCCACTTTTCAGTCTCTTGTACTATGTATAGTTCTAAGTAGAATAAGCTTTTTAACAGAATATTGATGCGGTTTATGAGTCATGCAGGCTGCAAGTGTCTGGTGTGTGAGAGTCTTTGTATTTATAGTTGTTGGGGTTTGGTTTTTTGTTTTGTTGTTTTGTTTTGTTTATTTTTTTTAATTCATAAAGTAGCAAACTTGATAAACATAGCCACTTTAAACTGCTCTTGCTAAACAGACCCTGCTGTAGATAAGATACCACTGTAGATACAGGGAGAAGCACCAGCCCACCTCTCTGGACTGCGGGTGAGCTGAGCCCCTGTCTGCACAAAGCATGGTCTGAGCCACACGGCCACCCTGCGTGTGCCCACACGTAGACCCAAAGGTGGCAAAGGCTGGGGCCTGGTGTCCATTTCAGCCCTTTGTGCCCGTAAGGCTGATGCTGGCCACCTCCCACCCTCTGCTCACCAATGCACAGGGCAAGCGAGAGCTCGCTGGCGTGAGAGTGATGGACAGACAAGCTGCTGGACCACAAACATGGTCACAGCACTTCTGCAGCCAGAAAGCTTCCAAGCCTCTCCCAAGTGCAAAAATCAGCTCTTGATTTGCTGAGTGCAGAGCCTGGCACATTGGGGTGAGAAGCAGCATTGGCTCCCTTGTTGGCAGCCATGGGTCTGAGCCCCCTTGGCTGGGGCAGCAGGTAGGGCAGCGCCGTGCCCAGAGAGGGGTTTCATTGCATCTCCCACCTCAGGCCCTCTGGACAGGGGGTAAATTGTACCCAGCCCAACCCAGCAGCTGTCAGCTTCTTGCCTCCTTGTGCTACAGCCACGCAGGTGTTTTGGGACGGAGGGTTAAGGACAAAGCTCTGATACTGCAGCTCCCTCCCTCCACCAGGAGGTGAGGAAGTGTGGTAGCTCTGTGGGTCCCACAGTCCCTACAGCATCCTGTGGGCAGGTGGCACGTTTCATGTCCTGCCTCCCAGGTCACCACCTGTCCTGAGCTCTGGAGATAGGTCACAGGCTCTGTGTTTCACAGGAGGTTTGCCTGCATGGTGAGGCAGCTGCTAGGAGCTCACTGTGGCTTCCCACAGCAGCTTTTATCTTTTATTTCTTTCCTATTGTTGCTGGTTGGGTTTGTTTTTTTGTTTTGTTTTTTTTGAAAGGACAGACTGACCTAGTGGGATGGAATTTTTTGTGTGTGACTTTTGTTAGTTTTTAAGTTACCCGACTTGAATTTATCTGAACAGATGCAGAAGGAACTTTCTTTTTTTGTGAGTTAAGAGACAAAAATGCATTTTTAAACAAAGGAATCACGTATTAACATTTTAACAGCAATTCATAAATCTGCACTTTTTATGAGGTTTTGAAAAATCTATTTATAGGTACGGAACAATGGGGTTTGTTTAAAACTGTTTAAATCGCATTTATACTTGCTGAAATTACTTTCATTGTTATCAGTAGGAATTTCATTGGTTAAATAAAATGGATAAAACCTGACTCCTGTTTGAGCCATCATTTGCCACATGCTGGGGAACACATCTCTAGAGCAGAACATCCAGTGTTTTGGGACAAATCCAGTCCTCGAAGTGTCCTTCCTCTCCATGCCTTTGTAGTGGGTTTTAATTTATCTATCATTCAATAGGGAGATTATTTAATCCCTCTTCCAGGGAGACCTGATCAAACCCCAGAGCAGTAGTGGGTGAGAGCCCTAAGAACAGGAAGGGCATATGAAGGTGAGAGGAAATGTGTGCTGAGGGTGCTGGCTCAGGGCAGTGCCAAGCTTACCTAGCAGCACATTGCCTCCAGGTCCCCAGTCCTGCCCTCTGCCCCATCCATCCCCAGAGAAGGGTGATTTAGTGCTGAGGGATCACCAGGGAAGTGTCCTGGGGAAGATGATCATTTCCCCTCAGAAAGACTGCACTAGTTAACACAAGCTGCAGACCTGGCATGTTTTGGGTATAACTTTACCTCCAGCTGCAGGATGCACAGATCACAATAAAACAAATACATGTCTATATATAAATATCTGTACATATATGAAGTGCTTATTTGTTTGCTTTCAGGGGGAGTTCCAAAGCACTGAAAATATCTGTCATCTTAGGTCCAGGCCCTTTGGTACAGGTGGTATGGCTGTCATCTCCAGTCACCAGAGCAGCTCACAACTGCAAGGGTGACCATGTCACCAGCACTGTTGTGAAAAGGATAAAAATCTTGCAGTATTCTTCAAAGCCAAAGGCTGCTGTGCAATTCCTGCTTTAGCTCCTAGAAGTCCCAGAGCATGGGTGATCAGCTGGGCAGGACAGTGCCACACTCAAGTAAGCCCTGCCCTGATTTTGGTCCCTGCTCACACTCACACACACTGTGTGGTGTGAGTGCTCAGATGGGGGTACCCAGCACAGGCAGAGAGCAGCCCTGCTCCCCCACACCCCATCCTCACATCTCCAGCTGGTTCCCCACAGGAAATTCAGAGCCAGAAACATTTGTGTGTTGGTGATTCCGCAGGACCTCCTTGACAATCTTCCCGGGCCACCACTCTGCTGCCATCTATCCCCTGTCCCTGCACCCACACTGGAGACCATGGAGTGGTGCAGAGCAGGGACCATGTCACAGGGATGCTCGTGTGCCCACACTGAGTGGCTGCAGGACAATCTCCCTGCAGCCTGTAGGTGACCACTGTGGGATGTCCCTGGGGCCTGGCAAAGGGCCATGGCTGAGATAAAGGTAGGCAGCCCTGCATGGGCAGCACATCCCTGGGGAGACAGCTGGCTGGGCCTCACCAGGTTCCTCCCTCCTCATGGAGCACAGGGGGACACCCTGGTGTGCCCCATGACCCTCAGCTGGGAGTGTGGGCACCCCCAGCTCCCAGCTGGAGCCAAGAATCCATGAGCAGGGCAGGGTGGCTGGCAGAGTGGCCAGAGACTGGCAAGCCCACAGCCATAGGGTTGGATTTCTGCTTGTGCTGGGGTCTCCTTTGCTTCTTCCTAGCACCACCTCAGGTTCCTATGCCATAGCATGGGAAAGGAATGGTGACCAGCCCCAGATCCCTGTTTAGAGCCCTCGGTGGATCTGCTCTACCAAGTGTACATTAACTGAAGTGTACCCACCTGCACGACTTCATTTCAGCACTACATGCTAAATTAGACCAAATTATAGGCAATGTGGGAGCATGGAAACTCCCCCCAGAAACTTTTAATTGGATTGTGATGGAGTTATCTGGTGAGGCACCTGGGCAGAAGACCAGAGGCTCTACAAACCCAATCTAGAATTACATAGATTTTCAATAACATCATTCATCATGCTAATGAGTTCATGTAAATATAATTGATTTTTTTTTTTTTGTAAACTTTTCAATATATAAGGAAGATGATCACTGCATTTGAATTTCCTGCTAAATTAAAACCCTCCTCATCTTCCATGTGTGGTTTTTTTCCCTCAGGATTTTCTGAGGCCCTTGGAGCAAAACTGGAACCTTTCTGACCTGTAGGAGAGTGCTTATGCAGAAGGGAAACCCTCCTTCTCCTCCTTCTCCTGCCTGAGGCTGGTGTTTGAAGTATCAGTATATCAGGCAATAAATAAAAATTGCCAAAAAACCAGACACAGCAAATGCAACAAAACGTGATTACAGTCAAAACAGAAGTGTTTTAGCAGTGGTGACCTGCAACATTCCGTGTTGACTTGCTCAGGAAGGAGTCCCCCAGCAGTTTGCTGCTCCAATGTGCAGACCATGGAGGAGGGCTTAGGTTCAACCCAGACCACCTCTCCCATGCTGACCTTTGTCCTGGCATCTCTGAAAGCACCAGAAGGGCTGGGGAGGTGATGCTGCCTGAATACAAGCATTTAATTTGCCTTGCAAAATTACCTAGCTAATCTCTCTTGGCTCCCTCTGTAACGCGTGGCGAAAAGCAGAGACTCCACCAGAGGGTGACATCTGCCCTGAATCATCTCCTGGGGGACTCTGATCCACCTCCACCCTCCACGTCAGGGGAAACACGGCTGGGATGCAGCGTTCAGCTCGCAGAAGATGAAACTGCTGCTCACATCTGCAATACAGCACAGTGATGCTGAAAAGATCCACTGAAAACATGGTATTAGATTCAAGCTAACCCCTAAGCTTGCTTTCTTTCTTTCTTTCTTTCTTTCTTTCTTTCTTTCTTTCTTTCTTTCTTTCTTTCTTTCTTTCTCTCCTTTCTTTCTTTCCTGATGAAAAAACAAAACAACAAAAATACATTTTTTTTGTGAAAAACAGGAACAGGAGCAGTTGGAGGCATCATTACCAGCTCTAATTACTAGACCTGAGTGCAAATCCTCACAATCACAGAGGTCCAAAGCCTCAGTGCTGTGTCTGCAGGAGTCCCAGCAGTGCCAGCAGGACACATTGCAGGAATATGCTCAGTGTTGAAACCTGCATCTGTTCACAGCTGGAAATGGGGGATGGAGAAATAAT
Source organism: Toxostoma redivivum (assembly GCA_013397375.1). Taxonomy (NCBI): domain Eukaryota; kingdom Metazoa; phylum Chordata; class Aves; order Passeriformes; family Mimidae; genus Toxostoma; species Toxostoma redivivum. The sequence continues at coordinate 1,078,411 of VXBI01004851.1, forward strand.
GAGATTTTTACTAAGCTCCTGAGAGGAATAAAGAACAGAGAACAGGTTCCCAGATAGATCCTACACCACCAAACCTCCCTTGGGTTGGGAATGGGTGCATGATCTGAAGCATTACAGGATCTGGGGATGGACAAATTTATCCTTCATCACTGGAGCCTGAAAGCCTGACCATTTGTCCTTGATTGTAGCCAGGTGCAGGTCAGTCTTTTCTCTCAGGTAGCAAGTGACAGGACAAGAGGAAATGGCCCTAGGTTGCACCAGAGGAGGTTTAGTTTGGAGATTAAGAAAAATTTGTGTATTGAAAGGATGGTCAGGCACTGGAGCAGACTGCTTAGGGAATTGGTGAATCACCCCCTTGGAAGAGTTCAGGGAACATCTTGATGTGGCACCTGGGGACACAGTTTAGTGGTGCATTTGGTAGTGCTGTGTCAATGGTAGGACTCAATGATTTTAGAAGTCTCTTCCAACCTTAATGATTCTACCTGAGTAGTCATTCTCAGCTGCTGGTGATGAGCCTCAGATTTGCACCTTCTGACTCTGCAGAGTGCAGTGGTGTTTTCAAGTGCAGGCTGTCTCCTCCAGCACAAAGGTGTATGGTTACCTCCTGCAGGTGCCTGACGGTGAGGGATGTCCGCACATCCACCCCACAAATATGCATGTTTTCCATGAACTCAAAATATTTGGGCCAAGTTCTTTGGGAGCTGGATTCATTCCACACAGGTCGGGCCAAGCCTGGTTGAGGTGCACACAGTGGTTAATCCTGTCTGTTTCAACAGGGCCACACACAACCCCCACCACCCCCCAAATGTGCCTGCGAGCACTGCAGGTCATGTCCAGCAGTACTCAGGAGGCATCAGACCCTGATATTAGTCCTGTCTGCATGGAAGGATTTAGTGACCCAAGAGCCTTCCAAGGGGCTGTGGGAAAGACCATCCCACCTGTACCATCATCTAGGTGAACCATATGGATGGACATCTCAAGGGTCTTCAAGGGTGGGACAAGCCCCATCAGCCACCATACCCAGCTAAGCTTCATTGGTCCCAGCATCCAGCTGAGGTGCCCAGGTAAAAGCCAGGGGACATATTCATACTGGACACAGGGGACCCTGTGCCTGCAGAGAAGAAATTTTAAATGCCTACATTTAGATGGCATAAATCCAGAAAGTGATGTCTCCATGAGTCTATTTTTTCATCCCTCTAGGGCTGCTTCACTCACGTCAGCAGCTTGTTGGTGTTAGGATCAAGCAGAGACCATTGCTCAGCCCTTACTGCTCACTGTTTAGCTACAGGCCACTTGGTTTCACAGAATCATAGAATGCTTGGATTGGAAGGGACCTTTAAAGGTCACATAGTTCAACCTGGATCAGGCTGCTCAGAGTCCCATCCAGCCTAACCTTGAATGTTTCCAGGGCTGGGGCACTTACTACCTCTCTGGACAACCTGTACCAGGGCTTACTCATTGTAATTTACTTTCATTTTAACAGAAATGTATTCCTTTTATTTAGACTGATGTTCTTCTCCCACATTTCCTTCTCTGTCCACCAGCATGGTCCTGTCTACCTGCTGCAGCTCCTGGCGTCAGTCCATAACGATCTTCTACCAGCAGGTACTGGGGATTTGGAAAAGTTACACAATGACATCTGCTCCAGATGTCCATTCTTCGCCATGTTAAATTAGATTAAAACATCAACTTATTAATAAAGATGATACTGCAGAAGAATTTGAAGCCTCTGCTTCAGTGTTGCAGGCAACTTTGCTGCTGGCTCAGTAGAAAATGGCTTCTACCTCCTAGGAATACTGTCACAATTGCAGTATTTTTGGAAAGGAGAAAGGGTTTTTTCACCCTTACAAATGGAAGAAAATCACACATATGCTAAGATGGGCCATGGCTGAAGGATATGCCTCTGAGACAAAAAGAGCCACATTCACATGCCAAACCTGCTGTTAGGCAGGAGTGGGTGCTGAATATCTACATCCAAACCACTAATCCAGACCCTGGGCTGCTCTTGGATGTTTCCTGTCCTTGTTCCAATCTGGACTTGAAAAATATTTTCCACTAAAAGTGGTAAATTGCCATGAAAAGATCCCTGTATGATAAATCACCCCATTCTGACAGAATATAATTCTTTGGAGATTTTCCAACCAGCTGTAACACTAACACCACTGGAAAGTCTTTAGGCATTTCTGCTTGGCTGGAAACACCAGTTCTGTGGAAATCAATAGCAGATGTTACCCAGTGTGAGATCCACCGAAATAAGTCCAACAGCCAGGAGTCTGTGCAGCAAAGAGAAATCATCCCATGCCAAACCCACAGTATTGCAACCTCACTAATACACACACACCCTGGACACACCTCACACTCCTTGCTCCCGGACAATCCCTCCTGGCCAAACGAGTTACACGGGTATTTATTTTCCAATACCTTTTCCATTTTCTGGCACTGACTATGCTGGAGAGATAACCTGTGACCAAGCATGGCACAATTCCCTGCTGAACAGGAGCAGCTCCCTGGCCAGAGGGAGGGATGGAGCTGTTGATGGGGTTCCATGCAAGGGGAGCAGCTTCAAAAGGTGCAATGGTAGCAGAGGTGTGACCCAGAGGGCCTGAGATTGAGGGGCTGTACTGCAGGACTACTGAGTCCCTCTGTCATTATGGATGGATGCAGCAGAGACAAGGGTCACCTCGAGGTGCAGAGACCCCTGTGTCAAAAGCTTGGGATGATCTGGTTAAGGCAGGGACACCTTCCACTAGGTCATGTTGATAAAGCCCCATCCAACCTGCCAACTTGACCTTGATCATTTCCAGTGATGAGGCATCCATAGCTTCTCCAGGCAACCTGTACCAGTGCCAGACTTGAGACAGATGCAGATTCAGCTGCAGGGGTTCCTCTGTCTAAAGAGAGGTACCTGCAAAACAGAGGTGCCAGCACCTGGTTTACTCATCATAGGACCTTTATATCTCAGTAGAGTATAATTACCCTTGTTAGAGAAGGTAAGGAAGTTGTGACAAAGCCAGACCAGGGACCAGAGGGAGTTTCTCTCTGTGAGCCATGAAGAGCTGTGCTGCTGTGCTGGGATTTCTGTATGAAAATTGGCTATCATGCTGCACTCCAGGTGCACCTCACTGCATCTCACAAGAATAAAACAGTTTCCCCTCCTGGCACACACAGAGTCATATTTACTGCTTGCAACACCTCAGCTTTCACTGAGTTATTCTGCAGCTTAATTAATTGAGTCTTAGAGTGCTTTAAGAGAGGAAAAGTTTTTAAAAAGCACAAAAAAGCCATTAATATCAGATGTCAAGCTGTTACAAGGAAAAACTGTGCTGCTAGTGTTTTCTTGATTAGTTAGGTTGTATTATCTCATTTGCAACTGTGACACAAAGTGATACCAGCCCCTCTTAGGAAAAATCATTTTATTTTGTTGAAGCCATACTTTTCCAAGGATAGAGTAAAGCTCAGGAGCCGTAAATCATGCCTAGATAAGAAGAATCTCAAACAGTGGTTTTTTTGCAGGATGTTGCTTGTTCTGTGGTAATTGCTGGATGTTCAAGGCAGATTTCCCACTGCCTGCTCAGACACGCAGCACAGAAGAGAAATGCCAGTTACTGTTCTTAGCATTTAAAATCTGAGCATGTTAAGACAATTTTAATAATACAGTTGCACATCTGCCCAAATCCTATAGAGCTGCAGTGCCTCAGATTTCAAGGACTGTCCCCTTGCTGTCAGAAGTCATGGCTGCAGCAGAGACATACTGGCCTGAGCTAGGTGGGGTAGAAAGGGTGGTGGCAAATTGACAGTGCAGACCTCCTGAGGTGCCTCAGCTTTGCTGCTTATCAGCACACGAGTTCCCATGTCACTGAGACTCCAGAGCTGCACCAGAGATGCTGGTGGACCTGGGATGCAGAGGCTGCTGGGTTCAGGTGTAGGGAAGCTGCTCTGGGTACAGAGCCCCAGGAAGTGCATGGCTGGCTGCTGTGCAGTGCCACACAGCTAAGCAGGTCAGAGATAAGGCCACACAGAAGGTGCAAGACAGCTGTGGGGGGCAGCTACCCCTTCTCCCCAGTGCTTGGGCTGTACTTGAGAGCTGCTGCCATCACATGTGCCTTCAGAGGCTGCTGGGGATCCTGGGCCCCTGTCACCCCATCCTAGTATCCCCTGAGCTTGAGCTGGCTTCTTTCCTGCCTTGACAGCTGCCATGTAGCCCTGAAGGAGTACTAGGATTGAGACAGGGTCTCATGAAGGAGTGAGAAATCAGCTCCACATCTGTCTTGACAGAGACCACGCATGTTTGAGTGTGCAGACGTGCAAAGGTCAGTTTGGAGAGCATCCACTGGCTGCTCTCTGCCTGTTAGGAGCAGTGACCTTGCCCCTTGCATCCAACATTCCTATAGAAAAACACCACTGACTTTACCCAACTACAACCCTACAATCTATACTGGCACACAAAACCTGCCTTTCCTTTTGAACAAAGCCAGTTCTGCTTGCAGACAGCCTGTCTTTTTCCATAAACCAGCAGTGATTCATGAAGAATGAGACAAGGAGTCATCCTCTCTTTCCGCTCATGCCACTGTTTCCCCACTTCATCACCACTGTTGGCATCCCCAGCTTTGCCATTAGCATCACTGCTGAACAGGGTCACAGCCACCTGGCCAGGGTGTGCTGGGCTGGGATGTGCACACACATCTAGTTGCATTGAACACAGCCCCTGAGCTAGAGAAACAACTCCATCCCATCATGAACCAGCCAAATCTCCTTTTCCCTCTGAATCCATTCATGCCAGCTCAGCCTTGCTGCAGGCTACATAATGCAGAGAGGCAAAGCTGCCATGTTAGTAACAGAGTTTTCTTCAACCCAGGACAGGCCACCGCCAACACAGCACCACTGAGATGGCAGCATCAGCTTGCTCACTCTTGGGACTCATTATAGGATGCTGTGGTAGATCAGGGGTCCACACCAAGCTAGCACTGCAGGGAGAGACACAGATGGGGGTGAAAGGAAGGAACCATGCATGTAGGACTCCCAAATGCCTCTTGGAGTCCAGTCAAAGTAAATGCTGTTGAGACAGGAAGCCTCCCTCCTGCAGGCAACTGCACCAAGAGATCCAAAGCCTCCTGCTGAGCCAAGTCCCAGGGAAGGGCAGCATTCCTGTGCCCTTCTCCAGCAGTGGTAGATGTCTCTGTGCCCCTCATCTGGCTGCAAACACTTGCTGCTCCCCTGCAAAGCCTTGATGTGTGCCCCAGCTCCAGCGCTGCAGATGTTGGGGACATGGCTCGTGGTGGCAGAGGGAAGAAGGGGTGAAGAGTAAACAGAGAGGATGAGCAGTGCAGAAGAGGAGTTAGTTCCACCTCTGATATTAGTGTCCCTTTGTGCATGGGCTCACCAGGTGGGTCTTCATACAGCAAAGCAAGTGCTGCAGTCCAGGATCCCTCCTGCCTCTCCTCCCACCTGACAGTCCATAGTCCCCTGTGTGCGTCAGCAACAGTCAGCTCTCAAGAGAGACAAGGCAGGTGACAACAGATTTGAATCCAAAAGTGCAACTCCCAGATCTGCTGGGCATTGCAGCAGACACAAGGGCTTCAGGGCTAAGCCATTCATGGGCTTGGATTTCCAAAAAACACCACATCTTGAAGATTCAGGGCTCCGACCTTCAGTGGTCGCCAGACAACAAGGAAGGATTGGGGGAAGATGATCTTGGTATGGCTAAGGAAAAAATTCTTTCCCACCATGCAAAAAAAATGGGCAGTGGGTCTTTCCTTGCAGCAAGATCCATGCAATTTCAGGTGTCTGGAAAGGCCTGAAGACTATGAGATATACCCAGCTGCATCCCCTTCACCAGTGGGACACCAAAGAAATAGGCAATGCAGGCAACAGCAAGACCTTGCCCCCCATTCTACCCTTCTCCCTACTGTTTCCTGGTCCCAAGTCCTTGCACTCTTGTTTCCCTCTCCTTTTATCAAGTTGCAGTAACCTTCTATAACTCATGTCCTCCCCTAACCACCACCACCTGCTCCTTGGAAGGGATGGGCCTCTGCAGAGCTCACTGCCACTGCATAAGTCTCAGTGTCATCATAGCCAGAAAGAAATTACCTCCTACCACAGTTAATGTGCATTTCCCAGAGGAAGCATCTTGACACCTGCAAATGACAGAAACTTTGTGGCCTGCGTTGATAAAACCTGAACATTTTACAACAGACAGAACTCAAGTTACAGCGGTGGCGGCCCCGAGCGACATTGCCTTGGCCCCCCTTGTTATTCCCCAGTCAGTTCATTGTTATTAATGTCACTAAAATAAATACCAGAATGAAATTGACAGCATTTGGCCACATATCTTAAAGCATTGCCCCACTCGTCCTTCATTCCATGTGTTTGCAGCCTTGGTTTCTGTCCCAATCAGTCGTCAGAAGAGCCTTTAGGGACAAACCGTTTGACGATGTGACCAGCTAGGTAATAAAAGCCATGCAGAACTGCAGCTGTGGCATCGATGACCAGTGAGAAGGTGCCCCAAATCCCAGTGGCTATGTCTTTAAGGACAGAGGGAATGGCACAGATGGAGTGGTAAGGAAAAGCAGCAAGGTGAAGGACAAACCCCACGGGGATGCTCAGGATCCTGTAGGTGAGGGATACCACATCTCGAACAATTTGCAGGAAGCCCAGGAATATGTTGATGATGACCCTCCCAACATCATAGGGGATGCTGATGAGCACCATGCTGACAGCTTTAAGGTAGGACACCATCCCATTCCACAGGCTGTAGACTCCATCCAGAATTGTACCAACAACTCGCTTTACAACAAGCCACAGAAAATGAAACACAAACTTCACCAGTTCCACAAAGATGTAGATGAGGAGTTCCAGAAGTTTGATGAAAGGGGTAGCAATGATGCCAGCCACTCTTCTCACCCAGCCACTTTCTTTAGTCTCTTGGTTGTTACTTGCTCCTACTTGCTCTCCAGAGCGGATCTGACTGACAACTTGTAATACTGCTTCTCTTTTCTCCTGGCTTTGTTTGTCTTCCTCACAGCTGCCTTTGAACAAGTGAACTCCTGGTAGAAGCTGCTTCTCCAGCTCTCTCACCGTGAAGTCTGCCAAGCTGTTTTCATCATTGATTTTTTTCACTAGTCCCAGGGACCATCCCTCTTGAGCATCACAGCAGGCTGCTAGCCAGAGGCTCTCTGGCACTGACACCTTGCCTTTAACTTGGACACTGGAAGGAATTGCACCTGCAAGGAGATATAGATGATCCATCTTGGAACAGTGAGGGATCAGTGCTTGCTCCACAACCTTCCCAATGTCTCTGTGCCAGCTTTTGCTCAGAGCTGGGCTCAGAGGGACGGCATTTGTGAGTGTGTAAGTGGCCACCTGGAAATCCTCCTCATTAAGCAAACTGGGATTGAGAAGACCTCTCTCATAGCCAGAGCCCACATAGTCCGAGGTCAGGGCTTGATTTGCACCAAGGTTGGCCACAGTGCCACCAATATTGGCTTCATGAACCATTTCATGCAAGTCATTTTCTGGATCATCTATCTGAAAGAGCAGAGAGAAGTGTTACTGCATGCAACTCACCTTCCTATAAAAACAATGTTTAAAATGGGCCTTTACGTATACTTTACATTATGACTAGTACATGCTTTGGATTATATCCCGCACCCTCTCCTTACTTTCCTTGAAGTGCTTCAGAAAAATGTATTCTCTATTTAGCTTCTCTACCAATCACATTGGTTTAGGCTCTAAAGGATATTTGCAGCTCTCCAGTCTGGTACATAGCACAGAAATCAAAATCTCACCAGGTACCATATACCAAGCCTCTAACTTGCAATTTGTCCTAAAAGAGATTTTTAAGACCAGTAGATTGGTCTTAGATGGCTCGAATTAGAATCATGTTTTCACCTCCTACTGTGGTGGTACCTGCAGTTTACTTAAGAACTTAACCATGGCACTTTAAGCCCCTCTGAAATATCAAACCCAAGCCATGGGGAAAGAAAAAAAACCAAACAAGCCATGCTGTATAAGATGTCTAGAGAAGGTATTTACTTCTCACTACTTATTGTGTAAGGAGCAAGAATGAAGCCAGACATCATGTCAGGTGACCTGAACTACCCCACCTTGAACAGCAGTGAGCTCCTAGGGCTGTGGCAGGGCTGGTCATCAGTAACCTGACCTTCATGCCATTAATAGCCTGAACCTAATCCTTAATGACCATGCAGCTCCTGGCATAACAGAGGTGAGGGTGCCATCACCCAAGGTCCTTGATGGAATCTGTGCTACCTGCTTGTGTCTGTGGTTCCCATGCAGTGGAGCCAGAGGTAGCAATTACTGCAGTGGGAATTTGTCCTGGAGCCTCATAGGAGGGAAGGGGACAGGCAGAGGTGGTAAAGAGCAGTGGGAGGAGCAGCACTAAATGTCAGGGTGTGTTCAGGTCTTTCTCGGGTGGCCACAGCTCTGTCTGATCCATAGTCATTCCTATTGACACTGCCTGCAGCCGCTCCAGAGGGCTGTGCCAAATTGTCATTTTGTCCCTCAAATTAAAGGGTGAACATGTTGGAAGAAGTTCAGGGGTGGCAGACAATCTCTGGCAGTCACTGTCTTCTGTGGGCTCTGTGGGCCTCAGGTCCCAGCACTGTGCTGGCCCAATTAAACCTTCTTCCTTTGCCCCTAGCCTATAAATTGTTTACTGCACTATCTAATAGGCACTTTGGAAATATCTACGGCAGACAGTTCATTGTCTACCTTGAATCATTGCCAGGTCACCCACCCATCCTTGTCTCATGACCACCCTGCATGCACTTGGACAGATATCCAACTATGTCCTTGCAACCTTACACAGAGTTTGCATTCTCTTAGTGCCACATCATCTCCTCACAGTTCTGCACCAGCCTGTGCTGAGGGTCAGGGTGAAAGAGCCAGTGTCAGCACCTGTCCATCATCCTTACCTGGGAACTGAGCTCTAGCTGCTGGCTGCAGGGAACTGAGTTCCTGCATCAGCCAAACCCCTGCAGTCAAGGTGCAGGGCTCCCTCTGTGCCAAACCTGGTCACAGTGCCAAGCCTGGCCATTGCAGAGTGCTGCATTGCCCTACCTCCTGCTAAGGAGGTTTCTTGCTCTTTCTTTTTTTGAAGCATTTGGTGCTTATTGCTTCAGGACTGGGAGGATCATAGTGAGTCCCACGTGCTGATGCACAAGTCACAGCTTTTTCTAGATGCACTGCTTTAAAAAGACTTATTCTGCACTTTTACTGCCTTATTCTGCTCCTCTTGCTCAGTCACCTTAAACAACAGGCTGCAGCTGGCTGATGAGGCCAGACATCTTGCATTCCACAAAATCGTTGTCTTTTCCTGCCCCCCCCCCTCCCCACCCTTGGCATACTCTCCTTTTAATGAGATAATGGTGTGCCACGGGACAAAGGATGCACTCAGTGTGTTTAATTGCACAGAAGATGTGAGGCTGTGCCCAGGAAGTGTCCTTAGTGCTATGACCCTATGGAGTTTTATACCCTCTCAGAAACTCATCCCATCTCACACCCATGGTGAGTGCTGCCATACTACAAAGACACATAGACCTAAGATGGATCAGCTCTGCCTCCTGGCAGAAATTGCCAACCTGTACGAAGCAGAATAAACCTAATTTCTCTCTCCCTATGAGCTGCTGCATGCAAACCTTGAGGAACCTATCAAGAAAATATGTCCCTGGTTACCTGTCCAGTTTGCAGGCCTTTGCACATACCATCAAGATTGTTTGGGTGCAATTAAAAAATAATATGATAAAAATGCAGCTGTGTGCTGTTAATGTGTTAGGTTCTGACATCACCTAACTATGCTTATAATAATTCTTATAATGGTTTGTAATAACTAATGTGTACCTGAGGTTTTCATACCTCTTCCAGCTCAGGCCCAAAGGCAGGCCATCTCAGCACTGCATCTAATCTGCATTGCAAGATACCTTTCCTCTCTGCTTCAAAAAGCTTCTGGCTTGTGTCACCCCAAAACTTATCTGTGCTCATGGAGTCAGCCATGAAGCCACCTGTCCAAATAACCTGGAACAGCTCAGGGCAAAATCCAAGCAGACGGTAAACTCTTTATCATAGAATGGAGATTTAAAAACAACTTATGTGCCTGAAGCCTGTATGATGTTAGCACATAACAATATTGATGTGTGTAATTAAGTGGAGGGTGCAGTTTCACAGATGGGACAGAGGCAGAGGGGGATTAAAAGTATGGTAACACACAGTTATTAGTGCAGGCAGCTTCCATTGAGTTTGGTCATTTAACAAGGCAGGACACTGCCACCCCCCACCTTCCTCACCCTGGAATATAGGATCACTGAACTTCAGCTTCACTCTCAGGCACCCTTACACCTTTGATTGAAGTGGAAATGTTTGATCCAACCTGAGTGTGGGATTCCTCAGTGCATCTTACGCTGAAGTTTCTATAGCAGGAACACTCACAAGTGGCTCTAGAAGTGTCTGTTCTCTTAACTCTCTACCAAGAGAGATTGCAAGAGCAGCTCAAAGGTAGCTGCACTATAGCTGGGCAAGAATCCCACCTTGGTTGTCTGCCTGGTGGTAGCCATGAACCAAATGAAAACACAAGGTAATTCGTCCAGCCCCTCATAAATGAGGACAGAAAAAGCAACTCTGGAGTTTTCCATCTCTCTCTAAGCTACACAAAGAATCACAGAGATTTTCAGACAACCAAAATGGAATGAGATAAAAGACACCTAAGTGACTTGTTCTCAACCCCTAGGAAATCTGTGGCAGAGCAGGTTTTCAGACCTGCACCTGGGGGAGTCCCATCAGTACCCTGCTCATCAGCCTACCCTTCCTGCTCTCTAATTTTTCACTAATTGCTGAATTAATTCATTGTTTCCAGCTGCCAATCCGCAGTGGGTGGCACTGACATTCCACACACTTCTCACCCAATTACTTCCTCTGTGCTACACTTGGCATTTGTTTCTCAGGCAGACATTCCTGAGGAAGTTCGATGGTGCTCTTACCACTTACATCATTATTCCCCCAAAAAAGCATATGACAACCTTGAGGCCCTCACTGGAGTGCTGAGAGTGTTTTCATAGTGATTTCTTTCCGGTTGCTATGTGTCTGCATCTCCATGTGCAGCTGAGCCAGCTCATACCCAGCTATCCCTGTCTTGGCAAGGAAATTAACCAGAAAATCGGTGATATGAGCTCAGTGGGCTGTGCTGCAGAGCAGGTGTTGCTAAGGGTTCTCTTCAGCAGCCATCTGATCTAGCCTTGGTAGAACATGCATAATGGGTGTGAAAGCTCTTCCCCGCTCTCTCCTCCAAGTGGCAGTGTCTGAGAGGGCTGTATGCACTTACTTCTTGAGTTATAGGAATTCTTCATATTCTTATGCAGATTTTTTTTTTGTCCTAGTACTCGTCTGTCTCAGTAAGAAGTTCTTCCAGGGAACTGAAGAATTTCTAACTTCTGTCTTTGAGACATGTGCATTTCACTAGTGGATGAACTATTGTCAACCTGTGAGGCTGCTCTGGAGAAGCCACAGCAAATAAAGGTAGCACCTGCCCTGTTATTTCTGTGGCTGCATTAGGTTTTGGTGGCAGAACACACAAGGTTTGGGACTCTGGAGTGCTGGCAGGAGCCAAGACAAGATGAGGGGTCAAACAGGGTGGAGCAGGGAGGGCAGAGAAGCCAGCTAAAGGGAGGTCCAGGGGAACCAAAGTTACTGGGCAGGGGGGAGGCTGCCCACTGCTCCATGGCAGGAACAGCTCCTGAGCCTACCTAGGTAGGCTGGGAGAGATGAACCACAAGAAGCAGGAGGAGATATGGGGGCTAGAGGTGATGAAGGGTGTCACTGGCCGAGGCAAATGGGAAAGGATCTCATCTCTGCTGCTTTACCTTGCTGCCTCCTTGGCATTGACCAAAGATTCTTGCCAGCCCAGGCCCCCTTTGCACTTTAAAAATCTGCCACCCTTCCGCAACTCAGTAATAACAGAGTCTGCAAAAGATTTCCTCTGTTTTAAAAGGGCAAGCTCCCACAGCTTGCCTGTGAAGTAGAAGGAGCTCAGATCAAAAGGTCCTTAGAAACTCCTACAACTCAAAACTCAACCCAGAGAGCCAGAGGACAGTCCAGGCTGAAGATAACCACTTAATATCTCCTATCTTCAATGCCTGTGGCCTTGTGGCCTTAGTATCTCATCATCACACATGAGAAAACTAAGCACAGCTTTCTCCTAGCAGAGGGGTGAGCTTTGATTGTGGCAACATCCAGTAGCTGTGGGGCCACACTCCTAGCACACTATTCTGACGCTGCAGCCGTTCCTGCCCTAACAAAGCACCCTTACACACTGACAGTCTTTCCTGAGCTCAACATATGGGGTAGCCTGATGTTGCTACAATATTCCTCATTATTACTGCTGAAAAATCTAAAATATGGGGAGGGAAAAAAGGAGACCTAAAGTTCTCTTAGGGCACCACCAGTTTTTAAAGGATTTCCTTTAAATTGAACAGCCTGAAGGCCTTGCTTAAACACGCCAAGTGTCAGGGAAGACAAAAAACACTGAGGCTCTGGTAAAATTAATTTTATACTGCATACTTCTGACCTGACTGAAGTCTGCACGCCCCAGGACACAGCAACTCATTTTCCTACCTCAGTCTGCAACACTGGGACACACTGAAAAGCTGCAGCATCAACTTGGTGGTGAACCACAAATGGATGCTTTATCTCTGCTCAGTGAAGCTAGAGAGCCCCTATCAACACTGTGATCATACTGGCAACAGAACAAACTTGAACTTGACACTGCAATGTTTAATCCACCAGAAGTGCTCCCTGCCCACAAGAGCTGGCTGGGCAGGACAAACACATCACTGGTGTCAGAGAGGGCTTTCTTCTCTCTCCCCTGGCACTGCACATTCATGCCACAGCCTCTCAGTTTTCATTATAAACTCCCTGGGACAAGAAACTATTTGTTTGCTCACTTCCAAGCACAAAAATAAGTTCTGCTCATGCTAAATTCATACCAACAGAAGTTCAACAAGCAGAGTTCCTGTGTCCTTTGTAAAAATTCTAGTCCCAGCTTCACCCCAGAGGAAATGTTCTCCAGGAACAGTTGCTTTACAGTGAAGGAAAAGCTGCCTTACCTGTGGTTCAACCAGCCAGCTCTCCTCCTCACTTTGAGCTGGCTTTGTAAACTTAAAAGCTGAATAAAGAGGGATTTTGTCCTTAGTACTGTAGAGGGTTGCAAAGCGTGGCTCTTTGTTGTACTGCTGACAGATTTTCACATGGAACGGCTCCGTAAATCCTTCGGGTGGGACTTGTCCAGGGAAGAACACGTTACACTCAGCAAAACCAGTTTCATCCTCTCTGACAACTCTGCCCTGGGAAAAGCCTGGGAAAACTGAGATGCAAAGCAAGAATACAATTGACGTCTTCATGGTCCACTCCCTGGAGCCGAGGGAAGCCCCGTCTGCCTCCGCTGGGTACAGCGAAGGACCAGAGTCCATGCAGCAGCGAAGCCAGAGAGCGTCTGGAATTCGGGTGTAGCGTGCGAGGGAAATGAAATACGAAACCACAGCCGATCCCTTCGGGAAGCCAGCGCGTTCTGCAGGCAGCACGTTGTGAAACCGAACGTGCGCCAGGCTGCTCTGACACACGCAGCGGACGCCAGCTGCCCGCGGGAGGTGATGCCAAGCAACCTGAAATCATCAGGGCTCCTTGGGAAGAGGAGGAGGGACGCCTATAGCAGCGGCAGGGCTGGGGCTCAGCAGCACGGGCTGTCCAGGCTGGGGCTCAGCGTCGGCGGGGGTGTGGTGTGCTGCATTGCAGCAGTCCCCGGCAGGAATTTTGGCTGACACAGCCAGAAGTGCTCCTGAGGCTGTCAGAGGGGATGCTGCAAAGTCAGATTCACCACCCCAAAGAAGGTATTAGCTGTCCTCTCCAGCTGCGAGCCTGGCCGAAGGAAAGAGGGAGAAAGAAGAGAGGTGGCAACACTGGAGCTGCTGGAAGCCCCCTTTGACCCTTTTTGGGGCGTCTGTCATCACTAGTGCTGCCACATACTGCTTACATGCTTGGGAAAGGCATTCACCTGCCATCTCTCCTGGCGCTGTATGGGGAATTTAAAATCCTCCAGTATCACCTCATCTTGGGAGACCCTCTCTCAGAAGAGATTAACAAAAGGCAGAAAGATGAAGAGCCTCGGATCACATACCCCTAATCAGCATCCACTACAGAACATTTTGGCCAAACCTATGGAACTGGCAAAAAAGGGGAAATGAAGCTGCTCCTCTGAGTTTATGTTCTGCAGAGTAACCATCCACCCAATAAACAGCTGCCTATGATACCTTGGCTACTGCTGGGTAAAAGCAGATTCCTCCAGTGACTGGGAAAATTAATGTTTTCAAAATAGTGGAGATGGAAAGGAGATTACAAAGCAGTACCTTGGAGTCAAGAAAAGGCAGCATTTTCCCACCCAAGACGTGAGATGTGATCAGCTGTGTTGCCAACAACCTAAAAAAATTCTAGATGCCAATAGGGCATAAAGCCCTTTTATAATACGATTTCCAAGCAAAAAAAAACTCCCAAGTGCTACCATCCCACAAGTACTTTGCAGACAAGGTAGGATTATGTCCATATTGAAAATTATGAAGCGGGACAGTGAGTGGTTAACGTGCCTTCCCAAGATCAGAGAAGGAGTCTGTGAAAGGCTAAAAATAGACTGTACTGTATGACTATCATTCCTCTACTCAGGGATGACTTCTGGAAGTATCAAGACAAAGAAATACGTCAACACCTCTTGGTATGGTGATATCAGCTAGGGGAGACAGAGGCAGGCTGGACAGGCTGGGGAACAACAGGAAATGTAGTAAGTGGGCTTGGGTTTGGTCCAGGCAAATGACTGGTCACCCAGCCCTGCCAGAAAGAGTTAGTCATTTTCAGGAAAGGTGATGGAAAGGAAAGCACAGACATAAAATTTCATATTCTTGGATGTAAAAAGGCTCATGGAAAATCAAGAACTGAAGCTGAACCTTTGCTGTTATGTGCTTGTCTCATCCCAGACTTCCAAATACCTGGACAGCAGAAAAAATATTTTCATAAGCACAGTAAGCCCTGCTACTCAGGCAAAGCTAGGTCGGACAATGAATTTGAACACCCCACTTCAAGGCTGACATGCATTACCTCAGGATGGGCATGGTCCCAACCCAATGAAAAGGCAGTATGAGGTGTCTCAAGATGTGCATGACAACAGGCACTAGCATGCTGAATGATTTCCACCAGGAAACATCTGCCTTTGTCCTAGACCTGTGAATCAACTTCTTGCCTGAAAGTGGCAACTCTGTCTCATCAGATGTACAGCCCCAAGTTGTCTTCTGAGCCTCAAGGGCTTTTATGGGCTTTTGGGAAACTGAGGAGTTCTTTTCTTTCAGGGTGTGAGGCTGGGGTCCGTCTGCCAATTTAGCTCTGCATGTACCAGCAAACAGATAAACCTGACTCATCCTGAAGAGCAGAAGCTTCAGGTTTTCATCTCCTATGTGGAGCATCAGTTGAAAGCCAGCATGGAGTTCCACTCCTCTGCTCCCAATTTGATTTTCTGTCCAAGCGAGGTGCCTTTCCAGTTTCTAATTTAAGATAGCTGTTGTGACCCTCAAAGACAGAACTGTGTATTTTTTTCTCTTGCTAGCATCACTATTACTAAAGGGACTAGTGCCATCATCATGCTAGTGCACTCACTGTGCTGAAAAGATAAAGACAAAAACACTGCTCTGCCCTAGGAAGGTTACATTCTCAGCCAAGGAACCACAGACAGAAGACAAACACAGTGAGATGGAGTTGGCCAGAGGTTTTGATGAGTCAATGCTGCAGTAGCTTATCTGCTATCAGATGCTTTTATAGGCATCACAGGGAGTGATGCCTATAGGCAGTGATAGGGAGCAATGCCTATAGGGGCTGATGCCAAATGGAGTATTAAGATCAGATTCAAAACAGCCCTAAGGCTGTTGATGTGAGCAGAAGAGGTCTGGAAAAATACACATTGGGATGGAAATGGGCAGTGTGAGCTGGTGGTGTCAGCATGAACTGTGGCAGCAGTGTAGCCTTACAAGACCTGGGGCTGCCTTCTCCAAACCTATCAAGGGGTGACAGTGCAATAAGCTGAACAGTGTCAACAGTGCCGGCAATAAACTGATGTTTCATGTGATGGATCAGAGGGAACCCAGGGAGGATGCAGAGTAATGTGGCCAAAGGGACACATGAGAAAAGTGATCATAGAATCACAGAATATCCCAAGTTGGAAGGGACACACAAGGATCATCGAGTCCAACTCCTGGCCCTGCACAGGACACCCCAGGAGTCACAACACGTGCCTGAGAGCATTGTCCAAACACTTCCTGAACTCTATCAGGCTGGTGCTGTGATCACTGCCCTGGGGAGCCTGTTCCAGTGCCCAACCACACTCCTGGTGAAGAACCTTTTCCTGATACCCAACCTAAACCTCCCCTGACTCAGCTTCAGGCCATTCCCTCGGGCTCTGTCACTGGTCACCACAGAGAAGAGATCAGTGCCTGCCCCTCCATTTCCTCACATGACGAAGCTGATCTCAGTGGCAGGCAGAGGTGTGTGGGAGAGAAGAGAGGCTGTAGACAACAAACTGTATAGACACAGAGTTTGCAAACCATGACAGAGGTAAAGTGTGTTGGGGAAAATTAAGAGAGGTTGGAGAGAAGGAAGGGCAAAAAAAGAGGTAAGGATTAAGAAAATTATATTGACCAGCAGGAAAAGGAAGATATTGGGCAAAAATTAGAGTTGAGGAGGATTTGCATTCCTGAAAATCTGGGGTGCTAAGAAAAGGTGAAGAAGGAAAGCAAATGGAAATAGGTGTGAGGAAACCCAGGAGGCGGGTTGTGATAGGTCAAGTGAGATGATGTGAGAAATCTGAGGAAAGTATCTTGTGATAAGAAAATGAGGAGAAAATATAAGGAGGAGTGGGGGAAAGGAGAATGAAAGATTTGCATCCATCTTCATTGACTTGACATAGATGTACAGTCTTCCTGTTCTCCAAGGGTCACAAGCATCAAGAAAAATGTCTCAAAAGGAAGAACACCTCCCTGCAAAAAAAACCTGAAAAGCATGTCAGCATCCAAACTCTGTAGCCATTAAGAAGCTGCCAGGCTTGTCTGTCTGCTTTCCCACACTGCTTCTCTAGCCCTGTCTCTTTCACACGACTGACACTGGATTTGCTACAAATAGAAAATCTACCCTCTCACATGCTTGACCCCTCTACCCTAGTCTTTAAAAACATTGTTGACTCCAAATATTTTTCCAGGCTGGATCTCCAGTCTCCTAACATGGCCTCTGTGAGATTCCAGTGTTGTGTGTGATTGTCTCTTTCTCCTGAGAAGAAAAGGAAGAAGACAATGTCTCCAAGGTCAAGAAGTCTCATGAGAGAGACACCATTTGTTTCAGTAGGCATACCAAGCTTGGACTTGGAGCACAACAGTGCCAGCAGACATGCCATGGCATGTCAGAGAGCACATCTGCCTCTTCACTGTCTCATGGGGAAACAGTCTCTTTTTAAATTAAGTTTAAAAACTTGCTCTGGGAAGGGAGCCCAGTGCTGAGCTATAGGGGAAAGCAAGAGTGAAACAATTTTCCTATTGTAACTAAGAGATTCAAGGGCAAGGGGAGGGGGTGGGCAGAAGGGCTTAAAAACACATTTTTGGGATTTTGATTCCCACCAAAAATGAGGTTTTGATGCCGATCTCTGCTGCCTTTTGTCTTCACACCTTCCCCACCATGTCCCTGCTGCTGGTGAGGAATGGCTCTGCACTGGCAGTGCTGCTTTGTTGCTCAATTCTGCCACGATGCTCACTAGCAAGGGTGGCCTGTGAGAGGCCATGAACTGCCTCAGACTGCCAGGGATGCTGATCTGGCTCCTCTGCTTCTTCACCTGCATTTTCTCCTGTTCAGACTCAGTGTCCTCTCACAGCAGACAGTGGATGCCCTGAAGTGGTGTCATAGCTGAAATCAGAAGTGAAAAAGAACATGAAGTTTTAAACAAAAAATTATAGAGGTTGCCCATCAGAGGAAAACGGTGGCAGTTGGGAAGAGTGAAGTACCCAAACTGCTTTATGGATGGTAACACCATTAGGACAGAGACATATTCTCATTTTGTACAAAAACTTGCACAGTAGAAGTGTGACAGGCACCTTGTAAACCATGAAGTATAAATACATTGCATAAATACTGAATAAAATTAATAAAATCCAAAAGCTGCTTCCTTTGGCATTTTATCACAGTCTTTATACCCAAGAGATCTCTGTTAATCTTCAGACTGTTTAAAAGAAGCACAATGACAATCCCATGCTAGACAGCAAAAGCAGGATGGATGTAGATCAGCAGTATAAGGCAATGTTTTTAATAGTGCAAATGATTATCTGTCAAAATGAGCTATTTAGAGATGTGTGGAAAGCTCCAGTACTTCCATTCTTTAAATTAGGATGTGCTTTTTAACATGGTAACAACTTTAAAAAAAAAGAGTTGATGTTTCAACTGTAATAGCCTTTGTTTTACAGATTGTCAATTAGCCAGAGCCACAACAGCTCTTACACACCTTAAATCTGTTTTGGACAGGGAAGTTATCCACTTACATGCTTTCCTTCTAGGTATTAATATTGATTTTTTACTATTTGTTTTATTTTATATTTTCAAAAGCACAGTGTGTTTCAGTAAATGCTGAGAGCTTGCTGTGCTACATGCTGCCCAAAACAAGGCGTGACACAGCTCCTGACAGTCTGCATTGACAAAAGACTGATGAGTGGGAAGAAAATTAGAGGTATAGGCTTGTTTGGCTTGCATCATCTTCAGAGGAGGGAAGGAGAAAGCCATAACCCTTGAGAAATCTAAACCTGCTGGTGGGACCCAGAACCTCTAATCAAGAGGCAAGATAGTAACCACACCCAGGACTGCCTGTCTCCAGAAACACCACTGTATTTTGGAACCAAGGAGTAGTAGGAGGAGTGAGATGTTCTGCATTAAAGGTTTGGCCAGACGTGATAGATGGATACACAGCTCCAGCACCCTCTGTGCCACTCAGATTGGCAGTGGAGATGCCCCTATGGAGCCCAGTCATCTCAACAGCCAAAGTAGAGAGGCAGGCACCACAAGTCTCTGACTTGCATCATTCTACATGGCCAGGTGAGGATGAGATGGCATCCTCCAAATGCACCTCTGTCTCTGCACCAGCTTTAAAATTAACCCAGGATGTCCATAGCTGGTCAGACAAACCTCAGGCAGGACTTAATGTATTTCTGCCATCACAGAAACTTAGCCCATGAAAAATTAAGTGCATTGGCTGTGTGAAAGAAGAGCGAGCAGTTCTTTCTCCAATCTCATTTCAGGCCTTGGCTTGCTACATATTGCAACTGCTCTAGGCATAACATAATGTCATATTTTCCACATATGTTGGTTCTTGGCCAGTATTGCCTAGGGAAAAATTCAGATGTGAAAAACACAATCACCAGTCCCAGGATCCTGTCACTACCATGAGTATAGGGCTCAGATTCTGCCCTTAGAGTTCACAGAATAGCATCGGTCCATAACAGGACACAGTATTTCCTCTAAAATAAAAACTTTTAGTCATACTGACAGCAGGGTGGAAGGACGTAGTGGCCTCAGATTAGACCTCTAAACAAACAGGTGGCTGTTAGGATTGCAGGTTAAATTACAAGTGCAAAACCCAAAGTCCCTGAGGAAAGGTAACTCTGTCTATCTCCCTCTCAAACTCAGTTTAGCATCTAGGAAATTGTGGCTTAGATATTATCTCCATCAAGAAGCAGAAGAGGTTTGGCCTGAACTGTCTCACGCCTGGAAGAGACAGTGACAGGAGTCACAGTTCTGCTGCCCTGGGCTGCTTGCCACTGAACTTTGCACAAATAGTCAGGAGGAGGATCACCTTCTGTCCTTTAGTTCTGTAGTGAAAGCACAAGAGCAAGAGTCTCACAGTCCAGCCTGGACCACTCTGCTCACAGTCCCCCTGAGCAGCAGCCCCCGTGCCTGTGCCAGGACATGGTGCTCTCAATCTCCTCTGTGCAGCAGCCAAAGGAACCAGAACTCCCCTGAGAGCACCATAGCCTTCAAACCTCCCTCCAGCACAAGGCCTGCATAACCACTCCACTAACTGACCATCCTTACATCTGATGGGAAATGCTTTGAAGTCTACCAAGCACAGACTACAGAGCTCATAGCTGATAGAGACTGCAGGAGCTGGAGTTGCTGGAGTAGGCAGGCTCCAGCACAATGAAAACTTGAAGGCAGGAGAGATGTAATTAGTGAGGCACATTCACCACACGCCAAACATTCCTATGCAAGCCCTACCCCCACAGGCACCAGCTCTGTCGGTCTTCCCTCCACAGCTGCTCATGAACTGCTGTGCTCGGCTGGGTGGAACTCTCCACCAGTGGGATGCAGCAACTTGCAAAGGACCAGGACTCCTCCCTCTATTCCTGCTCAAATGTTTACCTCCAAGGACAGCAAAACCAAGTTATTAGGGGCACAGTAAGATAGTACTGGATAGGAGCAATGAGGTCAAGCTGCTCAATGTGCATGTTTTTGCCAGGACAGACATGAGATACGGCTGCTTTCACCATGCTCATGGCAGGCAACTAGACAAGAACAGGAAAAGGGAGGGAAATGCATCCAGGAAAGCCTGGATGCAATTATTAATCCTCAATAGCAACGATACAGAAACAGGCAGTGTCTTGCCAAGATGAGGCATGTCTGCAGAGGGGTTTGCAGCACACACACCTCCTTGGTGTGCCCCAAGTTTTTAGGGGAGCATGCAATGCCCCGTTCAAAAGGCCTCCTGCTTACACTCATGGTGGAGCTCCATGTTTAGCTGAAGGAACCGACCACCAGAAATCCTTAACCAACCAATTCTGCTCATCGTGGTTTTATACTCCTAACCAGCATTAACCACTTCAACTGAACCCCTCCTGCCTTTCTGCACAAATCACAAAGCAGAGATTAAAACCCAGGAAGGGAACAAATTTTTCCAGGCTGGTGTCATCCAAAAGTGGCTTCAGTCAGGCTTACTGATCTTGTAGGAGTAGCCTGCTTTATCCTTAGTCTGAGTCCCACAACAAGACCCAGTTTACAAGTGTTGCTCAAATAGAGGTGATGGTTCTGATGGGAAAAATAAATGTCAACGCCCTATGGGCTTTTTAATATAGAAAACCAAATTTCAGAGCCTGCTTTTAAATGGGATATTACATCTACGAGTTGCAAAAATCCCTTATTTATGGTTTTATAAAAAGGGAAATGCACAAGACTTGGGGAGAGTAGGTGACTTTGTCAAGGTCCCCTGGCTAGTGGCAGTTCTAGGAAGAAAATAACAGTTTCATGAGTGACAGCCCTCTGCACTGACACAGTTCCTCAAAAGCAAACTTGAGTCCCTTGAGGACTCAGCAGCTAAAATAATGTGAATTTGCAATCAAGAACTAAAAGAAAAACAACCTGGTTGATCCCACTTGTGGGATTGTTTTTCAAGCTCTTGTTCTTTGTTTCCATCTGAATCAGAATAAACTCACTTCTGCCCATGTCTGAAAGAAACAATGGGGTTGGTTAAAACTCACTTCTGCCCACGTCTGAAAGAAACAATGTGGTTGGTTAAAACTCTTCCAAAGCCCGAGTGGCCTCATTACTGGGCAAACTCTTTGCACAGTGTGCTATTTCAGTAAATAAAGGATAACTAACGATAACTAAAGGTTATCACAGTGGTTAAAAGAACTCACTGCTGGCTGATACCAGCTAAAACCCTCTTAGGTAGGAACACATGTTATATTCATGTGGCATCTTTGGAGGTGGTAGAAATTGATCCTATGGCTGACCTTCTTTTCAATTTGTTTGAGGACTGCACTACTGAAATGTTGCTGAAAAGGAACCTGAATTGTGTTTTAACTCATCAGGATGATATACAGCTGTTTTACTTTTCTTATAAACTCTTCCTTGTATTCATGGTTTGGAGACTGGAGATAAATTAGGAGATTCTGTGCTTCCACACTGGGTTCTCTATTCCTTAGAGCCCTGTTTACAAAAAGTACTTACCTGCATCTTGAAGCTTTCAGTAACTGAAATGTTAAATCCAGAAGGATCTCATCTAACTTAACCTCATCTTTGGAACATAACTACTTAGAGAGTTTTATGTTGTAAACTCCACATCTTCTGCTTGCCTTTGTAAATTACTAATGAAATATAGAACAGGATTTTCTGGCATTGCTCAAGCAAGTGAGTGAATCGCCTCCCAGAAGAACCTGCCATGTCCACTGAACAGATAAAGGGCCCTAAAGATTTGCCTAGACTAGATACTTCACTTACCTAAAGCTTTATGAGAGTAATCCTAAAACTAAGAGAGAGATTCACATAAACTGAGGACTGATTCAAATAGAAAATATTGATAAAGCATTAAAACATTTAAAAACTTACAGCGAAATATGTGTACCAGCTCCTGATGTTATTGCTAAAAGTTATAGCTGCAGCTGACTCTTACAGAGACAAGGTCATCTCCATCCTGCCTAAAAAACTCACTTGTAGAATACTTCACTTGTTTCTTTATTCCACATCTACACAAAGAGAGAGGTAAAATGAGCAGATCCAAAGCCAGAGCCACTGTGGTACGTGGACAGCCAGCCCTTCCTTCCGTATAACACCAGTTTTCAAAATCTGAGCACCGTGCTACTGAGACTCCTCCCAGCCCGACTGAGTCATTGTCAGCCAGCACTAAGGAAAGGATAAAATTAGCTTGGTTATTCAAAATGTTTGGTTAATAAATAAAACAGTAGGACAGTTTTGCTTAACAGTGGATGCAGCCATAGACAGAGGTATGTCCTGGCTGCTTGCCTGGATGTAAATAGTGCATGGCTAAAATGATTTGCTTTGTCCAAGCTAAAAAAATATCCCTTCAGCAGAAACAAGAGAGCTTCCATGGAGCTGAGCATGCATCCAAGACTGAGTCCTGGAAGCATTAGCTGTCTGTGTGTCTTGAGGCACCACTCCTTCCTGCAGCACCCTCCCTTCCCCAAGTCCCTGAGTGCCTTTTGGCTGACATCATGTCTCACGTTGGAAAAGCACTGGGATCTCGGCGGAGAGCCACGCATGTGGAGAAGCAGACAGAGAGAGACACAATCAACAGAAGACATATTCAAAACCAGTGTGTTGGACTTGCAGCACTAGTCTGGCTCGTTTAATGGCTGGCTGAGGAACCACAGTCTGCGGTGTCTGATGAAGGTCATCACTGCCTCGGGGAGAATCCAGATCAGCTCCTCATCCTGTGTCTTTTCTTCCAGGGAATTCCTACTCATTCCTGGAATTTTCCTTCTGTGGTGAATAGGTAACCATCTGTCTCTGTTGCTGCAAAGCAAGAGTTTGCAGCTGCTAAATATACCCATGACTAGAGTACTGATGGCATAAAAATCCCAGCAGCCCAGGGAATGGAATGGAGCACAGAAGCAGAAAGTTGGAGAGACGGTGCAGTGGGAGGCGTCAGGGCAGAGGTTATGGGTGGAATGACTTTGTGCGCAATGAGAAGCAGCAGTAAATGGCATTTACTGTGCAGGGAAGGTGTGGTGAAGACCAAAAGAACACAAGATGGCCTCATCGGAAAGCAGCCCTTGCTGACTCACCAGCTGAGTCACAGCCTTGCCCAGCTTCTATTCTTTTTCCAATCAAGGAAACGGCAACTCCCCACGGAATTCTTTCAAGGCTGGTCTGGATACTGAGCATGCCTGCACCAAGTTTCCACTCTTGACAATCCCCTGTGCCCTTCTATATCTGTTTCTCAGCAGGAGACACAATCCTTCAAAGCACAGAGTGTCCTAAGGGAGGAAACGGTGCTGTAGGGCTGTGGCTGCTCCAAAGCAGAAACAGGATTTACAATTTACTGTTCATCGGCCACACAAGCTGTGCCTCAGATGGCCAAAGACAGGCTCTCACAAGAAAGGGGAGGCAACAGGAAAATTCAGGCTGAGATTTCCATTCTGAGGCACTGAACCTCTGCCCTGCTGGGGAAAATGCTCACCTTCAGAGCACTGCTTTGAAAGAGGAGATTGCACATCGCCCTGCTGCAATTTAAGGGTTGGAAGAAGACAGCCTACAGTGGGAGACATGAACACTTGGGAATTACAATTCCTTCAACTAAATTCCTTTCTGGATTCAGAAAAAAAGATCCATAAAAATCAACAAGTAAGAGTAATGCTAGAGATGGAAGAAAGGGGAACCAAAACCCAAAGAATATACATTTAAAGATTTTAAGAACAGAAAAATTACACAGGAAACAGGAAAAAATCCCTACCCTGGCAAGGCTAAAAGGGAGTTTTTAAAGTCCTTTAGGAACATAAACAATCTTCATAACACTACCAAGGCCAAGAAGTAGATGAGAAAAACATTATCAAGGCTTCAACTAGGCACAAGGTTTTTAGAAATGTTTTTGTTCTCTTTCAGGACACAATGTCTTTTGCAGTCTTGCCATGATCTCAGAGAAGGACTAGCACTTTGGTGAGACCTATATCCTAAAGCACTGGGATACGAAGGAATGTTGGTCTTCTGGTGTGATCCACAAGTAAACACAAAACTGCACTGAGAGTGTGTACAGGTACCATAAAGGATTTGAGACACTAAGAGGCTATGCCAGTGACACCAGCAAAGGATTTATTTTTAAGACCTATACCTGTAACACAACCAAGTATGTTTATTTGTTGCAGCTCAAAGACAATATGAAATTTTCTAATCCAGAAAATGACAACCCTGAGAAGGATTCAAGAGTCACCATGGACATGTATCTGGATTCAAGCCCCCAGTGCAGTGGTATGGGTAAAAAGGCCAGTGTAATCCTCAGATAAACAACCACATAGAAAGCAGTGGGAGGAAACTGGTTGTATCTCTCTAGTTCACATCGATGGAGCTGATGTTGAAACAGTTTTTTATATTTTTGTTGATGACAGATGGATAGAGAGCAAGAAAAAGCCCTCAAGTAATTCGTGTGAGGAAGAAAACAATCCCAAGACTAAAAGAGCCCAGGCTGCTTACTTTATCCAAAGGCAGCAGCAAGACTAGATTACAAAGTATAAATACTTAGTGACAACACAGGCTTTTAAAATTACCACAGAAAGGCACAAAAGGCACCTGTGGTTGGAAACAAAGATGACTGAAATTAAAAATAAGGTGCAGTTTTAAACTGCACACTGGAGGAAATGATCAAGGGAAGTGGTGACTTCTGCTTTTCATGTTTTCCATGCAGCACACAATACCTTTCTAGGGGTTGCCACAGCAAATTGCTCAGCAAAGATTGGAGCAGCTATGGGAAGAGGGAAGATCTGGGGTTTCGTTATTGTCTGCTTATTTACACTATCTGATGACATTACAATATATAATCCAGGAACACAGGAATTCACCCTTGCCTCCTTTACCACTGAACTTGAGTGGTGTCCCCTTCTACATCCCTGCACTTTGGTGGATATTTAACCCCTTCCCTTATGCCTGGCTAGTCAAAAACACATGGAGAATGTCCCTAAATGTCAAAGCCTGCCTGGTGAGGCAATAATTCTCCACATGTGGGGTGAGCCCTGCTTGGGAAAGAACTCTGTGATGTGACCCAGAGGGACTGAGAAGCTCATGGTGATATTGATGACTGTGGACATGTTCTGAGAATAATTACTGGATGAAAGCTCTCTAAGCATTTGAGCTGGGGAACAGACCAACAACTATTATTGTTAGGCCCTGGAGACAAAATGGTACTAAAATTCTTACTCCTAAACTAAATTCAAACAAGTTCAAGATTGGGAAAAACTCTGTATGTTTAGAGATCTTTAAACCCAAAAGCTGTGGACCTTTGAAGGTTAGGTGCCTCTGCAACAAAACTGAGTTTGTATTTTTAAGAGTCTGGGCTCAGGCACCTCCACCAATATCCTTCTTTAGTGCTCAAGTCTTCTAAGGAAACCAAACCCTTTACCATAAAACAGATCTTCACATTGATTCACACAATCTAGGGGAAGTCCCTGGGAAACAATTTTGGCCAAAGACACAAAGCCATTCCTTTACTATTTGAAGAATCTTCCAATCTGTTCAGAGCAGGGACTGTGCTAGTTTTTAACATACAATGGAATGATCGCATTTTCCTCTAACCCAAGAGCAGGAGAGGTCCCTTCAGTTCTTGAGGTCTTTAATCAAGACTTGATACCTTCTGCCAGATGGATATTACAACTGATCAGGAGGCACTGCCTTCAGGACATGTTATGAGCAAAATATAACATTCTGCTGCATCATGACAGTTACATTAGCATAAGAGTCAGTGCCTCTTGATTTAAAGTCCACAGATTTGTAATCTAGCAATAACACCCACCATCACAGAATGATGCACTCAATTCAGGCTGCTTCGATCTATAGCCCAACAACACCAAACTCCCGAAGCCAGACTTCTTTGCAAGGTTTGATCTTGAGTTTAAACGCCTGTAGTGGAAAAAATCATAAACCCATTTCACAGGGTGTCGCTAGAGGCTTCCAGATGAGAAAATGCAATGCTGGATACTTGGTTATTTACAGGTGTAGCTCTTAGGAAGTGACACAGTAATTACTGTCGCTATTTATCCAAGTTCGGAGTGAATCTTAACTTGCTTAAAATAGTTTCTTTCTATACTAAAGGCCCACTTCTCCCAAGTGCTTTCTCTGATGGCTCGTTGACACAAAGGGTGTAATTTCCATTGTTGCTGTAGCTCCCCGGATAGCAGTATCTGTGGGACCTCTTGTGGGCTCTCTTCTAAATTGCATGTTGAGTGTCGAGCACTCAGGAAAATGTTTCCGTGTTCCTTTGTAGATGCATCAGGGAGCCTTTTACTTAACATGCCTTAGTGTAGATTCGCACAAGTTTGGTAATAAAGTGCATCTAAAAGGAGCAATAAACACAAGGAAGGAGCTGCACTTTAAGAGGGGAAATTTAATTCCTTAGTGATCATTGTTCGAGCTTTGGCTTCTTTACATAGACAGCAATGATTATAGAATCACAGAACAGTTTGGGTCAGAAGGGACCTTAACGAGCATCTAGTTTTAACCTCCCTGTCATGAGCAGGGACATCTTCCACTAGATCGAATTGCTCGAAGTCCCGTCCAGCCTGGCTCTGGATGCTTCCAGGGATGGAGCATCCTCTGCTTCTCTGTGCACCTGTTCCAGCGCCTCAACACCGTCAAAGTAAAAAATGTCATCCTTAGAGATAATCGAAATCTTTTGTATCAACATCTACACCATGTAAAGGACTTCTCTACAAGGACAACTCAGACGTGACTTGCCACCAATATAGCAGTCAGGCTTATTGTCAGGCTGATATTCCTAATACACGTCCCCGAATAAAGACAATGCCTAAGGTAATTCCTTTTCCTCCGCCTGCCATTGATTCTATCCTCTCCTTTTATCTCTCGAAGGCTCCCAACCCTCTCTCCCTGCCTCTTTAACCCCATCCCTCCTTGCCCTGACCCCGCAACGCAGCCGCCATTGCTACCGAGGCAGCCGCCCCCCTGCGCACTTCCGCCCCTGCAGCATCATGGCGGACACGCTCGCGCCCCTCTCTATGGTCAACTCTCCCGTGTCTGTGGCCCGCCGCGGTGCATTGTGGGGGCCTGGCGGAACTATGGTGGCGGTGTAGGGCCCGGCTGCGCAGGGCGGAGGAGGCTGCGCTGTGAGTGTCCGGGAAAGCGGCAGGGAGGCTGCGGGAGAGCCCTGAAGGCGGAGGGGCAGGGGGGGTAGGGGGGGCAGGCGGGCCTGGCGAGGGAATGGGCTGGGCTGGGCTGCGGCCAGGCCTGACGCTGCGATTCGGATCACCCCGTAAGGGCGCAGGCCGGCAAGGCCAAGGCAATTCAGCTGCAGGCGGAGCTCGGACACTCCCTCTTGGCCGATAACTCCTGGTAGCGCTAAAAAAGCTTCTTCTGGTGTTTCTGAAACCTGGGAGGTTTCAGGTTGTGTCTGGGTCCTTGAATGCCAAGCTGAATACAAACTGACTTAGTCCTGTGAGGAGCAGCTGAGGTTGTTTAGCCTGGAGAAGGGGAGGCTCAGGGGAACCTTATCCCTTTCTACAACTGCTTGAGAGGAGGTTGGACCCACGTGGGCGTTGGCCTCTTTTCCCAGGACAAGAGGAAGCGACCTGAAGTTGTGCCAGTGGGGGTTTAGGTTGGACATTAGGATTAATTTCTTTACCGAAAGGGTGATTAGACATTGGAATGGGCTGGCCACGGAGATAGTGGAGTCCTCGAGGACTTAAAACACCTCGAGGTGGTAAAGGAAAGACTGGATTTTAGGACTTAGTGTCCTAGTCTAGTTGACAAGGTTGTATTTAGTCATAGATTGGACTCAACTATCTCAGAGGTCTTTTCCAACCTGATTGATTCTGCAACCTAAGAGAAGCAGAGATGCTTTCCAGACAGTTTGTTAATGCTTCCAAAAACTACTGCAGCCACCCCAGATCTCATTCTTCACCTGATTTCTTGGATCCCCCTGTTACATATAATTAGCACAGATAAGTTATGGGAGCAAGTAACTTTCTTGGATCACGGGTCTGGCAGAATGTGTGAGAGCTAAAATGGCTCACTGAGCTTCAGCTAATTTGTACAGCATCACTGAAAAGCATCAGCTGTCCTTGATTAACAAGCTAAGGCTAGTTACTGTCTCACTTCTTTTTAAAGGCTTTTCCCTCTGTTAATTTTGGGTTTTGAATAGTAGTGGCAGTAACTATTCTGCCTGATGGCATGTTATTTTGAGCTATGCATTATATTATCATTTGCTGAAGTTGGGTATTTTGTGCTCTCATTCGAAGTGACAAACTAACAAAATAAGCAGAACGTAAATAACTCCTGTCTGTGTACCACAAAAGTATATGAAATTATGTTATGTTTTTTTTGTTTTGCTTTTTAATATTTTTTAATAGGTTCTCTTGTCACCTTTCAACATTCAGCCTTCTGGTTGGTAGGACTCATACCTTTACATATCTCTGCAGATCTCTCTCTCCTGTCCTAAATATCTTTAAGCTGTGACTAACGGATACGCATGCCTTGGTGAATCAGGAATGAGAATCGTTTCAGATAGAAGATTTAAGGTCACAAAATTATAGAATACCCTGACTTGGAAGGGACACACAAGGATCATCCAAATCCATCTCCTGACCCTGCACAGGACACCCCAAGAGTCACACCATGTGCCCAAGAGCATTGTCCAAATGCTCCTTGAACTCTCTCAGGCTCATGCTGTGACCACCGCCCTGGGGAGCCTGTTACAGTACCCAAACACCCTCTGGGTGAAGAACCTTTTCCTGATACCCACCCTAAACCTCCCCTGACACAGCTTCTTGTTGTTCCCTCACATCCTCCTGATCAAGCAGTGTTTTCCAGCACTGATTAACCATTCCAAGCTCTTGGCTGGCACAGGGGTTTGGGCTTGCAGGGTCTCCAGGTCCTGTCAGGCAGTGCTGAACACAGTGCATGCTCACAGGGTGTCTGTGTGGCTGAACATGGTTGGAGCCTGTTTCACTCTTATGCACAGAAGAACTGATAGCAGAAATTTGGCCATCTTCTGGTTTGGTTTTTAGGACATGCTGAGTTCCTTTCTGAGGAAGAGCTGGTGACAACTTCTCCATTTATCCAAGCTTTTTTTCTTACACTTTGTTTATGTTGCCTGATGTTCATCAGTGGTTAATGAGCAGTACCATCCTAGGCACACTGTGGTCTCTGTGAGCCAGCGGTGGTGGTACCTAGCAATGGTCTGGGGAATAATGAAGGGGTCATCCCAGCAGGCAGTCATTTTTGACTGCAGTTTTTCAGGAGGGGAAAGAGTTTCATTACAAGACTTACTGCTTGCTTTAAGGATGGGAGATCAGTTCCTGGCTGCTGTTATTTACTTTACAAAGGTAACTTCATATTTAAGTTAGAGTCCATTTATCATCTTTCAAGCACATTGGAAAAGACTCTATTTTGAAACCTGAATAGATTCTGTCAATAAAATGCTATTTAAATTTTGAGGCTCATGAGCTGAGTGACAGCTGGTATACTGTAGTGGGACTTGTCACTGCTTCTACAGTTTCAGGAGCAAAGTAGCTCCTAATGAGTGTCTTACACGGTAAGTTGTAGTAACAACTTGTGTTATCCCTTGATTTTGTAGGAGTGAAGATGACGACAGCAGCAAGGCCAACATTTGAACCTGCCAGAGGAGGAAGAGGAAAAGGTGAAGGAGACTTAAGCCAGCTATCCAAACAATATTCTAGCAGAGATCTTCCTTCTCATACTAAAATCAAATACAGGTTGGTATCATTTTTTGAGTGTCAGGACAAAGCAGGCTGGGAATGACTGTTTTGTTATGAGTGGTACTCTAAAATTTTCCCAATACATGGTGATGTGCTCAACGTTGAGCAAGGTCCAGAGATTGTGCAGTAGTGCTGAGCAAGTGGGCTAAAAGTGAAGGTCTCAAAAGCAGAGCTAGGAGTTCAAATGCATTCCAGGTGATTTGGGGAGGTTTAATTTTAGTGGTAATTTGTTGCTGTTTATGCACATGAGTTATCAGAAGAAGACAAGCTTTGGAGACTGAACATCTTGGGCAGTGAAGTGGAAAGTAAGTTGGCATTGGGGCTGAGCCACAGGGAGTTCTGTCACTTGCAGAGCAAGATGGGATGAGAGCAGTGAAGTTGAGCACATCTTAAAGGCAGGAAAACGACATCAAGGACCTCTTGGTAAGGGCATTAAGAGGAGGCAGGGGAGCCATGATGAATAGCACTCAGGTAGTGGGATGTGTTGGAAGAGCTGATGTGAAACTGCAGATGATTTATTCAGATCTTGGAAGAAGAAATTTCTTTAACCAGTGAGAAAGATGATGTGCTCTTAGGAATATTTTCCTATGTTTGAAATGCATAATCAATTTTTATCTTTTTGAAAGA
Organism: Toxostoma redivivum; assembly: GCA_013397375.1. Lineage (NCBI taxonomy): Eukaryota > Metazoa > Chordata > Aves > Passeriformes > Mimidae > Toxostoma > Toxostoma redivivum. The sequence goes on from VXBI01004851.1 coordinate 1,109,328, forward strand.
TTAAATGAAATCTGAAGTCAATATGATAGGATTTAAATTAAATGTGTCAATCTAAATATGCTCATTTTATCTAATTGATATTACTCTTGTCAGTGAAATTACTGTTAAGGTTTTATTTTTGCACTTTTTTGTGTAGATATTTACCCTGTCACTTCTTCCCTCCTGCCCCTTTGGTTTTTAAGAATACATATTCATAAGGGAGATGAGTGTTTTGGAGAATACCAAAACAAAAAACACAAAAAATGTTGTCAAATGCATTTTGCTGTTATGGGGAAAATTGCTGGTGGTTTGTTTTGTAAAAAAAGTGAGGTTTGGAGCACCAGTCTGTTGCTTTGAAAGAAGTCTGTGGGGACAGGTATGTATGGGAATATACAATGTATGTTTTAACAAATCCCTCCTTTTGTGTGAGATAGAGGGAGCATCAAGTGTCTTCTGTTCTTCCTCCCAAATACCTAATAAAAAGTTGTCTTTGTTAAATTGCCAGGACTGCATCACTGCAGGAAAAGTCCAGTGTTTTCAGTCCCACTTGTTTGTTTGCATGGGTTTGGGGAGATTTGCCACTCTAACAAGGATTCCAAATTCAAATTCTTAATTACAAAAGCAAATGAAATACTTCATCATAAAGGCAGGCTGTGCACACAATATATTTATAATGGCTCAAGTCTGGGTTTCTTCCAGGCACTCTTACTTCCAGCACTGGGTTCACAGAGAGGTAAAAGTAATTGCTGCTTGTTTTTATTCACTAGTTCTTTTCAAGATATCCACAAAAATTTCAGCAGCCTCTAGGTGGAACTTAATGTTGCTCAGATATATGTAGTTCATTGCTTTTTGCCAGTGTGTTGTTATATAAAAGAGGAGTGACCATGTATTTACAAGGTGTTTTACCTGTTCTCCCAACTTTTTTATAATTGGTCATGGTCTGGGCTCATGGAGAAAAAATTGTTTATGAAAAGGATGTTTTAGTCATGGTCCTATCTGTAAGCCTTAGAGATTGGATCTGCAGCAGCAACTTTGGGTGGTAAAACAGTGAAGAAAGGTGACCATGATGTTTTAGGTGTCTACTTGGACACTGGGATTGGACTGCTGTAGAGCAGAATATTTCAACATACTGAAATGCAGACAAATGTCACCATCCTACTTTGTAGGAATTTAAGTAGGGTCTTTTCATTCATTCATTCTAGAGCCATCAGAAGGAGCACGAGCGTGTGGCATGGCAGTTCTGTGTATGCAATGCATACATACGCAGGTGGGCTCTGCTGAAGAGACAGTAAACATACGTTTGCATGGAACCCAGTTCTTGTTCCCTATCCTTACCTGTTCACCCCAGGATTTACTGGCCTCCATGAAAAATTGTCCCCAGCTGCAGACTGTCAAACCTCAGGCTTTTTCCATTTGTTGTTTTAGACAGACCACTCAGGATGCTCCTGAAGAAGTGCGTAACCGTGATTTCAGAAGGGAGCTGGAGGAGAGAGAACGAGTTGCCGCAAGAGAAAAGAACAGAGACAGACCAACCAGAGGTAAAAACCAAGAAACAAGAATCTTAACGCCTTTGTGAATCATTGCTCTTGCATGAAATTTGGTATTGTAAGAAGTTTGCAGTTCAGACAGCATGTCATGAGAGTAGAATTTAGGGTATTGGCCTGATAGTTCAGAACTGTTGACCTGCAAGGGAATGTCCACTGGCTTTCATGCTGGCTTCATGCTAGCAGACATCTAGGCCAGACAGTAGAAAAGCATGCCCAGCTGATACAATATAATTGTAATGAATTGGCAACAGCTAATAAAGGACTTTTTTTGTACTTGGACGAGCAAGACAGGAAGGAGAAAGGGTAATGACTCATCTTCTGCTGTTACAGCACCAGTGTAGCAATAAATCTGTATGAAAGTATGCGATTCTTTTCAGATATGGTGAAGTAATGATAAAATCAAAGAGCTTTTTGAGAAATACTCATTTTTAGTATTAAAATACAACCTCTTATACTTTAGGTTTAGGTGTGAAGCTATTGCACGAGTTTCAAATTCACCAAAAAAAGTACATGTGGTTTGAACCAAACTAGCGAACAGTAATGTTTTGGGATGATCCTAAATGGGGACTCTCCAGTTGTGTATATATATAATAAGAATATTTCTCCACATCTTTTTCTTTCCTTGCTTGAAATAATGATTTCAAAAAACTTCTGGAGGCCAAACTGTTTGGGATGTTATTGCTGCTCTTGAGGCTTCCTAGGGGGAGGAATTAACATGAGCATTAAGATTGAGAAGTGAGGGAAAAGTAAGCATAAGCTTGTTTCTCTTACTCTAATGGAAGACAAATTGTGAAGATTTTTGCTTTCTGACATTAGATGTTGTTAAAGAAGTGACATAGACACTTTTTCTTTTAACTCTTACACCATAGAACACACAACATCATCTTCTGTGTCTAAGAAGCCTCGGCTAGACCAGATTCCTGCAGCAAATCTTGATGCAGATGATCCCCTTACTGATGTATGTATCTTCTTTTCTGTCTTCTTTCCTTTTGTTACCCTGCCTTAAGGATTTGCTATTAATGCAATATGTTCTTCTAAGGTGCCTAAAGATTTCAGACAGATTCCAACGTATTTTCCTTTTACAGCTTCTGTACTGTGGTGAAAGTCCAGAGTGGTTCAGAGGATTCTGGTCCATGCTGTAATGGTATTCTTGCAAAACACAAAAAAATCTAGGAAACCGAAAGTACCGCTTACAGTATGGGGAATTATTACCATTGGCCTAGTAAGAATTCCCCAAGGGTAGTAGAACTAATGAGATACCTGCAAATGACTGCATGAGCAACAAATGCTTCCCTTTGACTATGCTTCTTATTGCTGACATCTAGGAGTTAAGTCAAAGGCTCAGCAATAAGATCTGGGTTTTTTAATCCTGGGGTATTTGGTCCCAGCAGTACTGGACAGAGTAATCAGGCACACAGAATTTCTTGTATCTCAGTGATCAGAGAGTAATTGGGGACAGCCATTCTCTAGAGTCTGTCAGTTACATAGCATTTTTAATTGTAGTCATCCCAAAAGCACAAATATATTTTTCTCTTGATTTTACTATAAAAGAGCAAAAATCCTATTTGTACTGTATTTGTTGCTACCCAAGTACTTCAGAAATCAGCCAGCAGCAAATTGTAGCCTTAGCTGTGCAGCCCAGGGTCGTTTTTTATTAAATTAAATGAATGAGCTGATTCTTGCCTTCCATTTGTTACTATTAGGAAGATGATGAAGACGAGGACTTGGAAGACAGTGATGATGATGACACTGCAGCTCTTCTGGCTGAACTGGAAAAAATCAAGAAAGAACGAGCTGAAGAACAAGCTCGAAAGGTAAAATCTCACACTTTTTACAAAGCACTTGTTTTTTTGTGAACTAGTGTCTATTAAAACCGTAAGTGCCTTAAGTATCTAGGAAGAGTGCAGACTGGCAAAGTGCTGTTCAAACCTCTAAGGTATGATGGATTTGTTCTTCTAGGTAATAATTATTAAGATTTTTTTCCTTGTAAGGCATACTGAATTTTTTACTCACTGAAACATTTTATTCACTTTTCGTACACTTTGTACGGGCAGTGAGTCAAGATAATCTTGATTTCATGTGCAAGTCCTCTGCACTCAGCTATTATACCAAAGGATATAGTGGCATTAGTGAGCTGCATGGAATCCAGTGTAATTTAGTTTGTTAACTATCTTTTATGAAACAAGAAATATTACTTTTATTTATGAAATAAAGATGTGTGCTTTTTGGTGCTGCTTCTTATGGCTGCAGGTTTTAAACAATAGTTATCCTTTCACAGCTTTGGTGTTGTGTTGCAAGGAGCACCAGTTTGAACTGTAAGACCAGAACTATTTTCATGTGATTATACACAGGCAAATTCATTTGAAAAATGTCTCTGCAAAACCAAGTAACAATACAACAGTCTTTTCAGAAGTGGGAAACTCAATTCACATGTAGCTTTCCTACCTCTATAATCTCTCTCTACAGACAGAAACACCGTGTTCTGCCCTTGAAAGGGGAGGAAGGTCTCTGTAGTTACAGATGTTTTCCTGTGAATGGGATTAAATCCTGTGCTGATGGTGAAATTACGTCCTTAGTGTAAGAGAGGTTGTTGGGATGGAGTACATTAGCAAAATTCCTAACTATTGATTGGACTTCTAGGGTCTGGGAGTTTGGACTGGTTTCTGGGAGTGGTTTGTGTTGTCAATCTTAAGAGGTTTTAGGTTTGTATTGAGTACTGGTTCTAACATTGTATTGCAATGGAGTTTAGAGTCCAGGTATTTCATCTGCACTGCTGAAACACTCTCCTCTGGTGGTGCATCAGAAGTAATGGATATGTGCAGCATTCCCTCATCTGCTTTTACTAAGTGCTTTCTCCTTTTGAGTGGGGCTTAAATAATTATAGTGCTTTTGTGAAACAAAAAGTGGTTCATTCATCTGGAGTAGTTTTGTATGTTTTTATGAGTATACTCTCCATTAGTGGAAAACAAAACAAAAACCCCAAACCAAAGAAAGAGTCTGTCAGAAAACCAAGCCACCTGTGTATAAACTAATCTGAGGTATTCTTTTAGAACATGCAAAATAAACAAATTGGATACTGATCAGGAGGCTAATCAAAGGCTGCTCTGACAATGTAATGTTTTAGTGCCTCTGAGCTACTTGTAACCTTTCCTGTAGCTTAACATACACATTCGTAGTTTAATGTTTTTCATGGATGCTTAGCTGGCAGTGAACAGGGCTGAGCTTCCAGCAGGCTCTAGGAACAGCTAGGAGAGGGTAATGGTTTAACTGCTGTTGGCAGCATTGTAGTTGTGAGCCTGTTCTTGCCTAACAATATAAAAATTTACCTTTAGAATCAAGGACTGTAAAACCAGTGAGCTCTGCAGTTTTGCACTTGAATAGTATGCAAGGCTAAAAGCTGTACCATGCTGCTTCACTGCAGAAATTGTGCTGTAGAAGGCTGTTGCTACTTGATTACCCATCTGGCCTAGGAGAAGTTTTCTGCATTGGAGGAAGTCTGAAAGCATCTCTTGTCTCTTTATCTAGGCATTTGAGGCACATCATGAAGCAATGAAATTGTCTTTTGTAGTAACAACATGGTGAAAATTATTGAAAAACACTGTCAACGATTCAACCATGTATTCCTATGTGAAATGTACTAAACTACAAATTAAGTGTGGCCGTGTGTAGGAAAGATTTTGACCTCAGTTGTCCGTGCACAGTGCTTAAAATGAAAGCTTACGTTTGCGTGGATTTTCCTTTGCTTGATAGTTGAAATTTTGCATCAAGATTAAACAACATAACTTGTTACATTTTCGTGTAGAAAACTTGCATTAGAAAAATAATGGTTAATAAATTGCAGCTCAGATAACCAAGTGCCTGCTTCCTTTAACATGTGTGGAAAGTAGGAACATCATAATCTCCGTGAAATTCTAATTTTGTCACTAGAGGGTGCTAAAAGCCATGAAGTGTTTGGGGTAGCACTTGCTTTATTTTGCTGTCTCTTACAGGTATAATGTGTTACTTTCATGGTTGTTCTCCTTTACCCCAGCAGCAGGGTGCGTCATGTCCAGTGCTGCATGCATACTGAATAAAATTGTGTTATTTATTTGCAATAGTGCCCACTATTGCACACTCAGAATCTAGACCTACGGTGTTCATCCTTTCACTGATTAGTGGCAGGTAGACTCTCTTTAAAATTGGCATCTTCAATAAATAGAGGGTGCTCTACAGATACCTGGAATTTTATTTTCTTGTGGTTTTCTGGGGAATAGGAAACTAAGGCTATTTTGATGGGAAAAAAAAAAAAGCCAGAGTAGGGCACAGCCTTGGAAAGAGTCTTTAGGAGTAAGGGTCATCTTTGGAAAGAAGTCTTGTGTTAGTTGGCTTTAGTGTGCAATCTGTTTAGATTATGCCTTGTTTTCCACAGCTTTGAAATAAGGTGTTACTGGCTAAGCATTTTAGAGTTATTTTATATCAATTCCTTTTCTCTTCAGATGCATGGAATTTCATGTTACTCTGTACTGCAAGCCATAATTTAGACCTAATTTTGTAAGTAACCTTGTATTAATAATTCAGATGACTTCAGGATAACATAAAGTCTTAACTGTGTAGTTGCTGTTAATCCTAATCCATGTACGGGAATGCTTAACCTGTTGAAATGCTGCTGTCCACAGTAGACAACATGGGTAAGCCAGTGGCCAGGCAAAGGGAAGCTGTGGAGTGAATACCTGTTCTCTCTTCACTCTGATCATCATTCTCAAGCCCCATTGTTACACAGACAGATTAATGTGGCTCTTCTTGTCATCTCCCTGGAACATCCCAGGATCTTAACAAGATTAAGTGCGTAAACTACTGTAATATATCCAAAACCTGTGCCATATATAGATTTTTCCCTGATACTTTAGTTATTTTGATTTATTAAAATGCTAGTCCAGTTACTTCTGAGACTTCATTTAGAGTAAACTGTATTTTTGTCAATAGTCTTCACTCATCACTTCGAAACCCATTTTTAAAGTTGACATTAAAGGAGAACAGCTTCTTTCCAAACGCATCTGTGGTGAAACAGCAGTTAAAAACAAAATATGAGAATCTGCTTTTTATGGGGCATCCTGTTCTCTGTTAACTTCCCTTATAGGTAACACCAATTTCCATAGAAATCATCTAAATCTAATTTTGACAATATTAAGAGGTTCTAATAGTTTGTCAGCCAAATAAACAGTTCTTCCCAAAGCTTGCTAATTTTTCAAAATGCTGAAGTTATGTAGAGTCGTTAAATAAATACTGTGAATGTGTTTTAAAAATTGCTTGAGCATGGGAGTCCTTCTGACATTTCCTCTACAATTACAATTACAATTACAATCTTAGATTCTTTCTAGTAGACACTAAGATGACCAGGAAATTCTGGTTTTGAAAGCCATTTCTGTGGAACAGTTCTAGATCTGTATAAAACTATACAAACACTAAATTGAAGTCTGTATTAACCATCCATGGATAGGTTTCAGGAAACATTTCAATATTCTAAATTAAGCTTTACAATGCTCTTGTTTTTCAGTTTTCAAGTGCTTCCTTAAAAAGTAAATTGAAATAAGTAAAAAGAAACTTCAAACAGTGAACAGTGAATGTATGTGTGCAGTTTTGGCAAACCTATTTTAATATCTAGTCATTTTTTGCTTAGCTGAGAGCAGACTTAAGGTTTTTGATTTGTTTTCTTAACAATTTATTTCACCAAGTTTTTCTATAACTGAATATTACTTTACCAATGGTCAGAGTAAATCTTAGCTCTTCCCCCTGTTTTAGCCATGTCACAGGCTTTCAAATAAAACATCAGAAAATGAGTCTTGATAGATATTAACCTTTTCACTTAAATCTTAAGGGTCTGGCTAAAACTAGAAGATAAATCAGTGATTAAGAAAATTTCCATAAAGAGGCAAAAGCAGATGGCAGAGTATGTTTCTTCATTCAGTGTTTGAGACATGCCAGGAACACTTAACCCTTGCCAGGAACTATAACATCCCTTTTCTTGTAGGCAAAATCACAACAAAGCTGCATGTGGACACTGCTGTTGTGATTACTTGGTGCTCTTTGTTTGTGAAGTTTCAATGAATTATTTGAATCTTTGTTGCACAGAGTTAGTAACTTGCACAGAATCAGGTAAGTGGAGTGGATCTCTGCATTCTTGAATTTCATTCCCTGCTGCTAAAGGCAGTGCTGTCATAGTTTGTCATTCAAAAACTAGCATTTAAATCAGATTGTGCAATTTTTTTTTCTTTTTTTTTCTTTTTTTCAGCTTTCAATGAAATGTGGGTATTTCAGGTTTTCTGTCAGCTGCTCAGTATGTATAAAAACTGAATAGGATAATTAACTCTAATACAGTGGAGTCATTTGGAGGATTTCAGCACTGTCTGTTAAAGTAATCTTGCTCTGTGCTAAGGGCAGGAACTATGCTCAAAATAAATATGGTAACTATGTTTTTCTTTCCTTTGTAGTCAGAAACAGATATTCCAAGGAAAGAAATTCCCAAGATTGCCTTTACCACTCAGTTTATCTGCCACTTTCCAGTCCTCTGCAACTGTAGTTGACTTAAGATAATGCAGTTTTTTTGCTAGCAATAATCAGCTGTAGACAGAATTCAGTTGAACCTGAAATGCCAAGTTTTTGGGGCCAGTGTGCAAGTTATGTATCCTAGCCTGCATGGTGGTGCAGTGGAGATGCAGTTAGTAGAGCCTGGAGGGTGGTTCGTCTCCTGTGTTATAATTTAGTGTAAGCACAAAAGCTGTCTTGGCTCCCTGTTGTATCCTCTAGGTCTCTGCCAAGATATGAGCTCAGGTGCCTATGGGACCATGTCCAGCAATTGGTGTCTTAACCCAGAGCTAAATCCCTCTTTTAGTCTTACACTAGTGCTTGCAGTATAACGCTTCTTAAAAGTGTTATTTCAGCTTTGATTTTTTTTTCAATCATATTTTATCACTTAATGCTTTTCTTTGTTATCAGAAATTGAACTATGTCAGGCTGATTGAGGCTGATGTATATTATATGGGCTATGTCAAAGCAGATAACAGTTAGGATGGTGTGTAATATGCCTTTTAAAAATCTTAGTATAGAAAATTAGAACGTGCATCTGTGTGTTGGAAGTACATTGGAGTACTGTATGCATATTTTTTATGATTCTTAATACTGGTTTTATCTTTCTCTAGTGATTCTGAATATTTGCCGTTCAAATGAGTGCTTTTTGCTTCTCTATGCCTGGTGAAAAGTGCTGGAATCATCAGCTTTGTAGGAGCTGATGAGATTTAAATTTGAAATGGGGAAAGGGAGGGAAGAGGAACTGCAATTCCTCCTGAAAAGGTGCTGGCTGACTCCAGTCGATTTTTGACCACTAAAAAAACTTCATATGTGGAGTACATTGTAGTTCTCTATATGTCAGTGCTGGGTGGATGCATTTTCATGCATCAAAAAACCCAAACCAAAATAGTAATGTCTGCCTCAGATAAGGTAATGCATGATGCACAGATTCAGTAACTTCGGGTCATGGCTGAAATTAATGCCTTAGAAGTTTGAGGATAAGACTGTGGTGTGCTCTACCTGCCACCTTCAGATATGTTCACCTGGGGTCCAGCTCCAAAATGAGAAACTGCTGCATCTGTTTGTATATATAAACTTGGAAGAAGTTCTTTCCACAAAACCATTTTTCAACAGAGGACTGTTAATTTCTTACAATGGTCTTAGTAGTGCTACTTTCTCTTGATCAGGAATTTTTGGTTTACAGCCTTCTCGTTTGCTCTCAGTGGTTTTTTTCCCAGGCATGTTGTGTTTTCAAAGCCTCACTTTTAATGGAGCTTTGGAGATTAAAGTTAATGGTGCAGAGCCCACCTCATTTTGGATAGCATAGAGAAAACTTTGCGTGCTTGCATCCAGCTGTAATTTGCTAATGGTCGTAAACAGTATCTATCACGTCCTGGGAATGACCTGAATATCAGTACTTTTTTTTTTATCAGTACAGGGTTTTTACTTGTTCCAATACCCAGGATTTTGCTTGGTTTCAAAGCAATGCTTTGCATGCATGTGCTGTACAATAATCTGAGGGCTGCTGGACTTCTGGTGGGAACACATGGCAACAGACTGCAGTAAATTGGATCTCATGGCTTGGCTACTCCGTGTTTTAGGGAAGGGAAATGGTAAATCATAGGTTGGCATTCTGTGCAGAAGCAGCTGCATATGTTTCTTGTCACTAATCCACAGAGAAAAGTTTAATTTGAGTTTATATTTCTAATATGGGAGAAAATTGCTGTTCCATATCAAATATTTTTGTTCTCCATGTTTCCATATTTACTGGGGTGATAATAAAAGAAGTTGGACTACAAATGTTAGATTTAGAGCTGTTTGAAAATTCAAACAGTTGATCTGTGTTAATAACTTTTAATTGTTGTGGTTTGTGTTAAAGCTCCATGGATACAGTAGCAGGAAAGAGCAATTTTTTCCAAGGTATATATTTTAATAAGGGCATTACAGGGCTTCTCCTGAAGCTCTGCTTTGTTTTGAAGCAGTGTGCCCTTTTGGGGAGTTTCTTCCGTCCCACTGTCAATTAATTGCAGCTGGTTCTACTTTTTTTTGTGAGAAACAGTGTAATGGTAGGTGTTTTTTCATAAGTAGATTTTGAAAAGTAAAATCCTTACCAGTGATGCTGCATCATTTGGTATTCACGTGAACATTAAATCTATGTTCTTAAGAAAGCTGAGATATTTTAAAAGAACATTTCATAGAATTACGGAATGATTTGGGTTAGAAGGGTCCTTAAAGGACATCTACTTCCAACCACTTTGCTGTGGGCATGGACACCTTCCACTAGACCAGGTTACTCAGAGCTCCATCCAGCCTGGCCCTAAATGCTTCCAGGGATAGGGCCCTCATCCAAAATTTCACATACCTGATCAATTTAGTGGAAAAATATTGTAAATTATAGGTAATAATAAATAACTTAGTATTGATTAAATGTTTGAAGCTAGAGAACTCTGGTTAGCATCGGCATCAAGTTTAACATTTAAACCTTGTAAACTCTAGCAGCAAGGAAACTGCTTCCTCTCTTGGGATACTGTAGAAGTCTTCAACAATTCATTTTCTGCAGGGTTTTTTTCCCAGCTTGAAAAAAACCCTGACCTCACGATCTCTTTGTTTTTAGTTTATATAATTTTTAAAAGCCATGGTTTGATTCTCCTGCAGTGCTAATGAGGCTTCAGTTCATTTTTTTAACCAGAGTCTTCAGACCATACTTCAGAGTAGGAAACCTACTTAGTCATCCTAGTTTAAAGAACTACTTTTTTTTCCTACTAGTTCTTTCATCAAATAACAGTCCCTGCAATATTTGTGAAAGCTTGTGGAAAAATATGTAAAATTAATATTAAACAATTTCAAAGTCTGTAAACATTTAAGTCACTAGATATGCTAATAGAACTTGAAAGTGTGGGCAGTGGAATTACTTTGTGTTGCTTGTAGTGCATTGCTTCACTTAGGCTTGAGTTATGCATTTGACAGTACAAGGACAGGAAAATCTGTCTGCTTCTTAATATTGAAACTATTGAATAGTCTTAGGACATGCTCTGTTCATTTCACTGTGGGATTCTCAATATTCTTTTTAATTGGCCCCTTGGGAAGTTGGAAAATCCAAACAACTGCTGAAAATAGAAGTTTCAACATGCTATATGGTTTCTTCTACCTTGTGAATATTGTATGATGTACTGTCTTTTCTCATGGGAATAAAGAAAATCTTTAAATGTGTATGCAGTTTTTAATATAATAAATATGTATACGGTAAAGCTAGAATTTACCTCAATATTTGATGGCGTGTCTGAGCTAACCAGAGCTGATATGAGTGTTGCTAGTTTGACAGTTTATTAGCAAAGTTAAGCTCTGCAGAGTATCTCTGCTTCTATCCTTATTCTCCTCATACATAAGTGCCAAACACTCTGAAAAGTCTGAGCTAAGAATTAAAGCTCCATCTATGAATGTTCAAAGCTAAATAATGTGTATCTCTACCAACTAAAGGAGAAAAGTGGTCTAGAAAAATAATATATCCATTTCTGCTTCTCAGGAACAAGAGCAAAAGGCTGAAGAAGAAAGAATTCGGATGGAGAACATTTTGAGTGGTAACCCACTGCTGAATCTTACTGGGCCAGCACAGCCTCAGGCAAACTTCAAAGTTAAAAGGAGGTACTGTGCAGTCTTTTCAGTGACACCCATCCCCTTGCTGACTCTCTCTCCCCTTGCTGGGGTAGAAAAATAGATCATCTTTTCTAAAAGACTAAAATCTAATCCTAATGACTAGTTGTTCTGTAAGAGGGTCAAACTCCATTTATATTTTTTTGTATATTGCACCTAATTGTCATTCAAGCTTACTGAAATGGAAAACTTTTGTTTTCAGGTGGGATGATGATGTTGTCTTCAAGAACTGTGCCAAGGGGATAGACGAAACAAAAAAGGACAAAAGATTTGTCAACGATACTCTGCGATCAGAGTTTCATAAAAAGTTCATGGAAAAATATATCAAGTAATGCAGTTTTATGTGCAGTAGTGCAGAAGGACTTGGTAGGTCACGGCCATTGCCTCACTTTCCCTCAGAATTTAAGGCTGAATGTTTGATCATGGATTCTCAAATGTTTTTCCAAGATCAGCAACAGCTTCATAATTAATAAGTGCTATGTATCTGGAGTTTTTATTCCTGCATATTGTTTTCCTTTACAGTTTTAATTAAACCAATTTGTGTCTTTTTAATGTTTTTTTTTCTTCATGTGGGTTTACTTTTGCTGTCCACCTTGTAAATGGTAAAAGAGAGAAGCTGAGTTGCAATAAATACTGCTGATTGATAGATAAATTGCTTTCCAAAATGCCCTGTATTTGTAGTAATGGTGGTTTGTAACTTGAACAACTTAGAGGTCAATATTAATAAAGGTGAGGAAAAGCTGAGTATGGTAAGCAGTGTGAATTGAAAAGAACTACTTTCTGTAGTAAACTGGACTTCCTCTTAAAAGCTAGTTAGAAACTTAGCTAATCTTCATGTTTAGTTTCTTTTTTCAGTCTGTGTGTGTGGTCCTTTAGTGGTAATAATAGAATTGTCAGAAACTTGCAAGTGTTTTTGTCAAACAAGTGATACCAAGATACTGTAGTACACTTTGTTTACTCTTCTAACATCCATGTTAACACTTAGGACAGTAGAAAATATGTATGACTGCAAAAAAAAGCTATTCCTATTCTTCTGTCATCTCAGTTGCATTTGAAATTTTGGCCAAGTGATGCACTGGATAGGAACATAACATTTTCAAAATGGAGTAGTTCCCTCCCTGCCTGAGAGGTGACAGTGGCAGAACTCAGATGTATTTATGTAAAATTCTTGCCCTTTTCCTTGCCTATTTATGCTCCATTGAGTTTGTTCTCACAAACATGCTGTTTCTTAGTATTATTTTCAAGTTCTTAATTAGAAAATTTACCTGCTAGCTTTTTAAGAGAGTAAATGTAGAGCAAATGTTTCAGATTTTTGTTTGGCATGACTGATACCTTTGAAAGCTTTCCTTAGGTTTACCTGTATTTGCCACCCTTTCACTAAGCTATGCATAGTGTACTAATGCCAGCAGCTCATACCCACCTTTTCTTGGAAACAAGATTTTCAGCATGCTTAGGGTCATGTGAGCTTCTGGAGAAAAATGTGTTTATGTTATTTCTGCTGCCTGCCTGATGATAGAAACAATTTTTGGAAGCAGAAAAATGGGTGTAGTTTGTAATTGTCTTAAAATAAAGTGACTAAAACCTTGGTATATAGGCAACATGTTTAGAAGGCGGGGAAAAAAAGAAGTTAAGGGCTGTACTTGTCAGGGCCTGGCAGTGGAGAAGCCAGCTGTTGCTTTAGGTCCAACCTTGCAGCATAGTTGTCATGGCAACAACAAAAAAAATACATTGGTCTCACAGTATTCCAGGATCTAATTGCTGTGCCAAAGTGAGTGAGTGTAGAGGCTTACTGGATGGGGGAGACATAGATGGAACAATGCCCTTGTGGAAAATCACAAGTCCAGAATAACCATCATTTGTGTTCCTGAAGTAATGTAACTTTTCTTTGAAAAAATAACACTTTAGGGAAGTTAGATGGCTGGGGTTGAATGAGGTCTTCCACAGGCATGCAGGCAGCTGTTCTGCATACCTGCAGGAACATCCCTTTCTTAAATTTAGGCATAATGCATAGAAATGTGCTAGGTCATTTTTCCCAGCAGCTCCCTCCCTCACAGCTTCTGGAGAAAGATCTGTAGGAACTGTAGAGCTCCAGCCTGCAACTTCATTTGAGTTTATTTGTTGGCATTGTTCTTCAGCTCCACCACAGAATCTGCAGATCCTATCTCTGATGTTCTCCCTCAAAGCTTTTGTATTTTAGCCTCCTGGAGTGTAAACTGAGTGTAATCTGACAACTCAGCAATACACCAACACAATATGATAATTAAGGAATCTCAAATCTTACCTTTTGGTGAGCTTTGTATCGTTAATTCCTGAACTTTCTTTACCAGTACTGAAAAATCTGAAGTGCTCTGTGCTTTTTTGGTTTTTTTTTCTTTTTTTGCTTTTTCAGGAAGTATTGATGCTGTATTGATGTTTAATTTTCTACTGTGCTTCTTGCATGCATCTAGGAAAAATAAGCAGGTCATTTGTTTTTGTAAAACTGTAGTGTGACTATGAGTTATTAAAAAAATCAGATTGACATCCTACACCTCTGCTCTCAGCAGAGTTTTTTTTCCCCCCAGGAACCTCTGTTCAGTATGACAAATAGCTTTCAACAAGGACAGTGGACCTGGAAAAGGCAACTTGTTCCAGGAGGTGAAGTGAAAAAAAGTCGATGTTCAGCCTTTCAAGGAAGGCATTGTTTTGCATTTCCTAGCAATCAGGATTGTTTAGTCCTGTGTTTTTGTAAGCAACACCTGAACTTACCGTAACTGGTAGGTACGGACAAAGCCTATCTGCTTTATAAACAATTTCCCCATTGTTTATGGCTACCTTTGCAATAGCATTGCAGCTGAAAACTAGGATCTATTTTCCATAGACAGTTAAACTTCTAAGGTCTTTTTACAAAGCCTCGTCTTTTGAATTTTTCTTGGAGTATGTTTTATAACTCTGACAGGATTAATAGTATGAGAAATAAAGCCTAATGACAGTCCTGCAGCTGGAAATAATTGTGCTGTGTGTATACAGGGTTCTAAAATGTTTAGCATCTATTTGTCTTCCTCAAGTAGATGGCTGGATATTACAGGCTTCCTATTGCAACCAGCAAGACTGCCATCTGCATCCTTCAGGATTTCACATTGTTAGAGGTACCAGGTAGGAATCCAGTGAATGCCTGGAAAGAGTTATGTTTTAAAAAACCCAACCCAACAAACCTTTTTTTGGTGAGTTTCAGTTTCTCTGTTGACATGTATTTTGTTTGAAGTAAAATCCTGAGGCAGGGGTGATCTGGTCCTTGCTCTGTTTGCCTTGGAGTGTCTCATGGGCAGCCCAACTGGTGCCTGCTGTGGTGACAGCCTGGTGTCACCTTTCAACTGGTCAGGTATCAATTCCCACTGAGGTGCTGAAATTTCTCTCTACCACTACAAATACCTAGAAGTCTTTTATGCTGAAGGAGAGATCTGAACACAAGGTCAAAGCATCAAATACATGGGGGATGTTGCCTTCAAGTGCTTCACTTCAAAGAAATCTAGGATTAAAGCCTTGAAGGGATGTGCTGAAGCTCAGAAAGTGCTTCAGACTCAAGTGTTTATTTGTATCTGTAGCCAGGGCTAGTTGGAGTCTGAAGCTTTTTTTATTTTTTCTTTTAAGGAAAGTCAGAATCACATGTAAGTGCTTCTGATTTTCTTTCTTTTTCATGGCATAGTGCTCTGCAATACAGATTCAGGAGGAGGGAAAGGAAAAACCCACAGAAATGTTTCCATCCGTGGAAGTCCTCATTTCGTCTCTTGTCAGCTTCTAGAAGGAAGTTTAATTGGTTGTTATTCAAAAACAAAACTCCATTTCTAATTTTGTCGTTCCAGTTTGGAAGAAAAATTTTGGGAAACTTCTTCCAAGGAAACAGTGTCTTGTTGTGAGTTCAGCTATACCTTTCTTTACCAAGGCAGATTGACACATCATATCTAGTGATAGAAACAAGTAGAGCCTTGCTACCACACTTTGTCCCCTAAGATAACAGTGCAAGCAGAGCATAAATGGGCACATGTAGAAAATTTGTTTCCTAAGAAAGGCTTCTCTGAGCTTTCTTTTTGAATTGTGGATAAGAAAGAAGAGTAATGTTTCCATACATGCCCCAGTCACTCATTTGGAGTAAATAAAAAAAAATAACCCTATTACCAAAAAACTCCAAAACCACGTTGAATGTTTATGTTATTCAATAACAGATAAATTTTACCATTGTGCTGCTTTCCTCCTTGGACTGAGGTCAAACAGGTTGGCTTTTCTATATTTCAGACTTGACTTTGTTTTCTTGGCATAGGTGGGTGTATCATGGTATGTAACCCAAGAATGACCATAATATCGTGTCTGATGGGGAAGTAAGATTGAAAATTAAATAGTGACTGTGTCTAGTTTTTAAATTGCTTGAGAGTTGGAATATACCAAAGGGTTGTGTAGTGTTTTTCTTTGTCACATCTGACCAGTAGCTCAGTACCAGAACCTTCATGTCACTGATTTTACCAAAACTTGTCATTTCAAGTAGGAAACTTTCATTAAAAAACAAAAGCAGACAAAGGAAAAAATAAGCACAAAATTGCTTGGAATTCTAATGTGCCTAGTGCAGCTCTAATGAGAAGAAAGGCTCATGTAGATATAAACAAATTATGTCTCCTAATCCCAATCCCAGTGTTTCAGGTTAGAATGAAAAGACATGCCCAAAAGTATGTATTCTATCACTACCTGTTGAAACCAGGTGGGTCAGTGATCCTTATCTCTCTAGCAGATATCCTCTGCTAATGGGCCATCTGTTAAAAACCACATGCGGCAGTCATCTTTTCCACGACCCATCCTTCCTCCAGGAGCATATCTTCTGTTAATGGGCCATTGAGTCCAACTGTATGACTGATAAAATTACATCATCCCATTGAGAGATGCTCCAGCCAAGGGGAGGAGTTGAACATTTCCTACCTAGATAAAAACTGAGATTTGGAACACCAAGGCAGCCCTTACCTACTGGTTTCCAGAGGACAAGAGCTACCAGGCCTTTCTACAGAATCACTACTTCAACAAGACCACTTCATCTGGACTGCTACCACCACCCTAACAAGCAGGGTGTCAGGTTGTATTTTGATTATGTTAGTGGTTTTATTTTGACTATTGCATGTATTTTAGCTTTTCTCTTTTTTCCTATTAAATTGTATTTCTGACTTGGAGCCTCTCACTGGTTTTGCTTTCAAACTAGCACACCCAGTTTGCCACCAAGCCTAAGAAATACATTCTGAAGTAGAAAGAAGAAGCATTGTACAGAGGTGAATGATTGGAACAGAGAAATCTGCTTACTCTCTGCTGAAATCAGTATCATCTGCATAGGAAAAGATTATTTCTAAATTGTATACTAGAATATCACTTAAAAGAACACGGGCCTCTGTTATGATAAGTTTTATGGAAAAGGAGGCTGTAAAGCAGGCTGTATTCTGAAGAGCTTAAATGCTTAGAAGTTAGGGTGAAGGGCAGAATGCAAACAGGGTGTTCAGTCCTACAAAAGGTTGTATTTGGATGCTGAGTATTGAGCTCTTCTCCTCTTGGTATCTGCATTACTTACAAATCTGCCACTCCAACAGTGTTTGACTCAGAAATACTCCTGTTAAGGAGTTGGGCTATTTCTGTTTTTTTCTGAGTTGTTTCTAGTGGATGGGATTTCAAGCAGTTGGGCTTCCTCCAGTGAAAAATGGTTATTTTTCCTGCTCTGGGAGAACAAGCTGTGAATTTGACTTGTGAATCTGCCAGTTAACCTGCTTACTTTCAGATGGGGTCCCTTGTGGTTGGTCTCTTTTGGAGTTGCCAAGTTGAAGTTGGTAGCACATGGGTGGTTGGGATTGGTGGTGAAACCAGGCAGAATGGAGGTCGTCAACACCAAACACAGAGTGGAAGAAGTTGGGGTCCTGTTGGGATTCTTTCTTCTGGTGACTTGCACCTCTGAAAGGACTGCATTAAACAGACTTCCCCAATTACTCCTCCTAGAAATAGATGCATTCATCATATTTCTCACTGCAAGACTTGTTTTGGGTAGTGCAGCATTATGATTTATTTTAGAAGGTAAGACTTCATTGGAACTTCTTTGCAGTTTGAAACTTTGAGGGCTGAATTCATTTTACTTGCAGCACAGATAAGCTGATGGTAACAACAATAAATCATGTTTTCTGAGAGCTATAGAAATTATTCATAGATGTTGAAATCTCTAGATGCTTTATGCCCACCTCATATTTTAATTTATGCTTGCTTTTCAAGCACCAGCTTTTCAAACTGTATATTCTCTTTCAATGCTTCCTCTTTCAAAGTGAGAGAAGGAATAATTTTAGAAAATTCTGGAGCCAAATAATTAAAAAATAAAAAGCAAATGAAAGTTCTTCTTTATGTAATATCCCTTTCTACCATTTGTTCCAATAAAGAATAAAAGCCAGATGGTGTTATGTAGGTGTTAGAGCAGGGGATTGTAATCAGGGCTCTGGAGTCTCTTTGCAGCCAAGATGGTGGCCCAGATTTTATTCCCCTTGATGGACTTGTATTCCAGAACTTGTTATATTCATAGAGTTGGGCATGAAGCAAAGGGATGAAGCAATGATTTTAGCCCTTCTCTGAGATGGGAGGGAAGCAGGGTTCAGGTTTTGGCTCTTCTTCAGCTTTTGTGAATTTACCAGAGTGGCTCAGGCATGTAAACTCTTCCAGTCCCAATCCTGGATCTGAGCAGAGAGCAGAGTGCTGGCATCCCAGCTCTGCCCCTAATGGAAGTGGGTGTGCCTTTACTCCTGTGGTGCTGAAGCACTTGGAGCAAGACAAGGACCCACCTTAGAGCATAGAGAGGTGCAAGATGATCTGAATTAATGTTGCTCAAGGCAGAGGATGGCAGGAGAAATGCTCAGCATTGGTCACTTGGCTAAATTCACACTTTACACACTTTAGGTCAGATTCCTGCAGGACGATGGAGCTTGGGACATGCCTTTGGCTGCTGAGATACCTCTTAGCTCAGCTGTAGCTGCAGAGCATGAGAGCAAGTCTGGATCCAGAGTGAGAATGCCTTTGGAATGAAGATTTCATTAAAACTCCACATTTTCAAAGTCAGTATTTTTCCTCAATTGGCAGTGATGTGTATCAGAAACATTGTTAATTTTACTCTTCCTTTTAATAGAAAGCTACTAGCAATTACTGATTGCAGATGGGAGCATGTATGGCTAAAGCTTTTCTGTTCCTTACTGCTGTAGCCTTGCTGGCTCCTCTTCAGCAGCTGTTGGTTTGGAGTGGGTTTGTTATTTAATTTCATCCTTTTTTTCCCCCACCCAATAATTACTCCTTGCCAAGAGTATCAAACCTGAGAACTAGGGTGAGTGTGTTGCAAGAAAATGGAGAGGTGCCACAAAGGGAATGTGAGGAAGGATTTCACAGAAGACCTGGGGGGTGTTTGGACTACTCTCAGCTGGAGGGAAACACAGTGCCGAACTAGCAGATGCAGAAAGGAGAAAAGATAATAAAATGCTAGTATTAAGTAAAGGGAATAGATCTTGAGATCTATAGGGAATAGATGGGAAGGAGGGGTAATGGATAAGCAGGAAAGATGAGCAGAGTAACATGGACAGAAAGGAGCTCTTCCCATTCCTGCAATGTACTTTAGACAAAGAGGTGAAAACTCAGTAAGTGGGACCAGGTGGACTCATTTGTCCGCTCTCCATGGCTCAGCAGCACTTGTTTCAGCTGCCCCAAAGAATGAGCTTCAGACTCTCAGCACAGATAGTTGTTCTTTTGACAACCAGTTCAGGGGCCTGTCAACAGGCTTACTGAAGCACTCAGTGTCTCTGGGAAAATCTGAGCAACATATGAGATTGCGGTCAGTTAAGAGGCATCTGAAAGGGAGCTAGAAGATTTTAAAGCCCTAATTTCTGTCCTAGAATGCTCAAAAAACAGTGCTCTGAGATGTTAATCCTGTGGCTGGCCTGGCACTGGTTTTATCCTAGCATTATACTGCTGGCTGTGGTGGAGTTAGTCTTGGTCCTTGCTGTTGTAAATAGGAGAGCAAGACCAAGATGTTTCTAAATACCTGGAATCCTTTTTTTTTTTGGTGAAATCAATTTCTAGAGTGAAAATAACAATAAACCAAAGAGATTTTTTAATATCCTGGACATCCTAAGAGTCAGCTATGTATTTTCCTGCCAAGTGCAGAGAGTCTGGTAGGATGAGCTGCCCCAGCCAGCTGCAGGGACAGCGAATAACTGAGTGTTTGAGAATACCAGCTCCAAATCCAAGGTGGCAAGCTGGGCATAGGAGGGGTGGTTTGATGCTAATGGTATCATTATGGACTAACCCAGAAGCTGCTCTTCCTAAGAAAAGAAATTTGTCAGGAAGCTAAAAACTCCCCACAAGTTTTCTTGGCCAATGCAGCAGAAACAGAGGAAGTATGGGGGCAGTGGAGTAGGAACATGAAGGACGCAGTGGGACAAGCACTGGGTCTTCAGCAAAACCAGCTTCTGGAAATGGGGGAGTGAGTCCAGGGCTTGGTCCTTTTAGGGTTTTCTCATCCAGCATTCATTAGGCCAGAATATATTTTTTTTCAATTTTATTTTGTGGCATTTTATTTCCTATTTTATCTTTTCATTTAACTTCATTTCTTGGTTCCTCATTTCATGAAATGAAATGAAGTCCTGAGATTTCAATTAAATCATTTCAAGAAATGTAGAATTTTTGTGAAGGAATTACGTGAAAACAATGAATTGGAATTGAAAGGAAGTACATCAAAATGAAGCAAAAATCATGAAATCATTTTCATCTTGTTTACTTTCAGGAAATGAAAGATTTTTGTCATGGCAGGGTACCCAGATTGCTCACTCTACACTTTTTGACTCCAGCCATGGTGATGTGGATTTCAGCAGCAGCGATAAGCTGCCATTAGGGTTTGGGTTAGGGTTCAGATTGCTGCAGAACCTGCAGGGACACTGGCACTCAAAAAGGGCATCACGGCAGGGTGCTACACTGCCGGCTCAACAGTTTTAATCTGTACACATATGGCAATGAGGACCTCTGCCACAGTGCCAAGATGCCATTAGGGTTAAGGTTTGTTTTAGGCTTAGGCTTAGGGTTACGATCAGGGTTGAGAGACTAAAAGAGCCCAGAGCTACAGTGATACTGATCCAAGAGGAACATGGAAGGGCCACGATATTTCTTCTAACATCCCACAGTGCCCAACAAACAATGCACAGTGATGCCTGTTCCTGCCAGTTCTCTCTCTTTAGATGGTGCTCCGCTAAGAGAAAACTTTAACACATCTACCATCCAGCAAAATAGTTCATATAAATTGCTTTAGTGAAGGCTTCAGACTCCATGGTACTTTCCTGATGGTCTCCTACAAGGGACACATGGAGCTGGTGGGGTGAGGAGGAGACTGCCAGAGGGATTCCCAGCTGCTGGCCAGTGCCCAAGCAGTCCTGGGCTGCAGCACCCTTCCATGCCAGCTCTGCTGGGATCAGGAGGGACTAGCCATGGGTCAAGATTTTTGCATATGATGATAGCACAGCACTGCTGGGGCCTCTGGGACATACCCCACCAACAAATGCCTAGCACAGTGCAACTCTGGAGCTGCTCCTGAAGGGGGCCTTGAAATGGCATTCCCCTCTCCAGTAAGCTGAGGGACACCTCCTGCATTGAGAAAAGTCTCTTCTACTTAAAAATTCAAGCACATTTTTCACATGGGAATAATCTTGCTGCTGGTGAAAGAGCCAAAGAGAAAGCTGATGTGTGGGATGAAGGCTGTCAAGTGCTGGTTAATATTTGCTCTAAAGTGGTGTATGAAATTCCACTCTAAAACTGAAATGAACCTGGTCTGTGGTAAGTGTTTTTGGGTCTGAACAGTTCAACTGGATGATGATGCACAGAAGACTTTTGCACCCAGAGGCTATGTAATAAACTGGTTTTCAAATGCAGACCCAGTTCCTGAGCACACAATCCCATTTTCCCACTGCAAGCTCAAAGCCCTGTGCTTAGCTCAAGCTTTTTTACCTGGAAAGGCCAACATTTGAACCAGCCTGGCCATAGCCAGGGGTCACTGGGGGATAACAGAAAAATTTCCCTTAGCATGAATGTCTAGCTCACTCTAGAATCAAATTCTTCATAATCAAACTTTCTTCCACCACTAGAGGTGACCAGATTTCTTCTTCTCCTTCTCATCTTAATTTTCTTGTTCCCTGTAATTAACCAAATTTTTTTGTTACACTTCTTCCTATTCCTGTTTTTCTTATTTTCTTGTTTTGATACCTATTCTTATTTTTTATTTATAGCCTTATCATAGGATGGTTTGGATTGCAATGGGCTTTGGAAGGCCATCTAGTCCAACCCCCAGGCAATGACAGCAGACATTTTCAACTAGATCATGTTCCTCCCTAGTCTGAGTCTCACTCCACTTGCTCTCTCTCTTCATCTACTACTGCAGCTACTATAATTACTGTAACTATAATACTACTGGTATTAGCATCATCATTACGTGCTAGACTGACCAAAGACCAAAACCCCCATCCCAGAGCCTTCCCAGTTTAAGCACCAGGCAGGATGAGCCAGCAGAGGGAGTGGTTCCCACGCTGTTTTGGCACAGGGGCAGACACCTTGTGCCGGTGGCTTTGCCCCGGAGTTGCCCGTGGCTGCTGGAGAATGGCACAGGGGACCCGTTAGTGGCGGATGGGGACAGGGATGATGTAGGCTGGTGGCGCAGTCCTATTCGGGGTCGGGTGAGGCTTCAGAGCCCCGCAGGCAGAAGAGCCAGCACACACAGCCATCTGGGTAACACGATAAGGCACTCATGGCATCTGAAAAGAAAGGCTCAGCCATCTAAAAAAAGCCCTGTGGTGGGGATAAGGCATTATTTAACACCTTAACTGAAAGGGCTCTGACCTGTGCACCAGATTTAGGCTTGAGGAATGTGTGCAATGGTTTCATTTTAAAAGCAGAGGTGCACAGAGCTGGCATGCAGGTAATCATCATCAACAAATATCTTTATTTACAGCTTGAGAGTATGATTTGGGGCTACCACACATGGCCTCACTGTGCAAAGCACTGTACAAGCACCTAGATGAGGGTAGCCCCATCCTCTTAAGCTGTTCAGTCTTAAAACTGAACAGTAAAATTGGTGACACATGAGAATCCGACCGCCTGGGCTTTCACTGCCTGTTTCTGGTAGGGTTGAGCTGGAAAAAGATGTTGGAAGCAGCAGAGAAGCAGGGTAGGATGTGCACTGAGAGGATGAAAGCCAGAGCTACAAGAGGAATGCTACCAAGAAAGCCAGCAAGGGAGTTTTTACAAGGGCACATAGTGATGGGACAAGGGGTAACAGCTTTAAAGGGGAAGAGTTTAGATTGGACATAAGGATTAAATTCTGCACTGTGAGGGTGGTGAGATACTGGCACAGGCTGCCCAGAGAAGCTGTGGATGCCCTATTCCTGTAGACCTTCAAGGCCAGGTTGGATGGGGCTTTGAGCAACTTGGTCTCATGGAAGGTATCACTGCCCAGCATAGGGGTATTGGGACTACATGTGGTCTTTAAGGTTCCTTCTATGAATTCAGATGCAAGATTTACACTAAGCAGCAATTTTTTGCACACTAAATTGCATTGCAGTTTTAATAGCAAGCCTATTAAAGGGTCCTCTTAAAAACGCTCTAAGTAACTGGCCAAGCAAGAGGACCCTCCATCTCCTCACACCTTACAACACCCTTCCTCCTGGAGCTTCCTCCCAGGATGGGCGGACCAAAGCCCAAACCAGGCAGAGGGATGTCAGCTGCCATCACAAGTCCCCTGTTCTCATTCTGAGTCCACTTGTCCTGGAGGAAGCTTCATATACCTGGAGGGTCACTGGCTGTCCACTGCTTCTGCAGGGGACTGAGGGTGCTCCAAGGGCACGCAGGCACCAAGGGAGCCAAGAACAAGGAGTCAGAGTCCACCAAGCAGCTGGAGAAGCCACCACAATGATCAGGTGTGAGTATGACCTCCTGAGAGGTGGTGGCACTGCCATCCTCCAGCTTTTAGCTTGCCAAAACTCCATTGATGCCTCATCATGTGGTACCAGGGAAAAAAGTTCCCTTTCAGCACTAAACTTTGCTGCAGGTCTTCAGCCTCTCAGAGGATGGGGGGCCAACATGGACCTAGGTCTCATCTCTTAATTGCTGCCTTACTTTGTGTCAGACTGGAGGTCACAGGACTGAGTTCTGGACTGCAGCAGGGCCATGCAGGGTTACTCTGGAAAATATGCACACTGATATTTTGTTCATCTAAAGCTGAAGTGGTCGGTATGAAAGAAAATAGCTTGTGGTCTTCATACCTCGAGTCAATGAATTCCTGGGCCTTTTATAGCTCAGGAATGCTGGGCACTCGTGTTTGGTTTTACAAGGCTTCGAAAGCTGCAGCTTAAGGTTTGGATGAACATTAATCACAGTGGCACGATGACAGCTGCTCGTGTTTTTACCCCTCTCTCAGGTGGGACTGCACTGTGGACACTGGGCCCTGTTTTCCCCACTTGCTTTGGTTTGCAGAGAGGGGGGTTACTACCTTCAGGCTGACTTACTGGGCTCAGAGTAGTCGAGGAACACAGCGGGGTGCTCAGACCAGCCCGGTTTGTTGGACTGCATCCAGACCCCAGAGTGGGGATCCTGATGACAAGCAGATACCTGGCAGCATCCTTCCTGCCAGGGAGTAAGATCTGAACATTTCACATTTCACTGCAGTGAACCTTAAGTCCAGACCCAGAGGGTATTTAAAGATGTCAGAAATCACAGCTTTTTCCCAAGAATGCACCTCACTGCTGTTTGTATGTTTGCCCCTCTCAGACTTTGGGAGGAGAAAGCCCCAAACGTGGTAACAAACTAGCACAGAAGAGAAGTCACTGAATCCAAATGAATCCTGAAAAGGTGTTGTCATTTTGAATGGAACTAGATTTTTGAATGCTTCTAAATGGCAATCTTGCTAATATTTTTAGCTCTTCTGAGCTTTTTCTTTACTTGATGCAGGTCTGCTACTTACTTTTGGAATAATGGATTTTAATGTTTAAACAAACTGACTCTGGCAGTTTGTTTCTTTGCATGTTTATTCCTGACATTAATATGCAAAATATATGTAACCTGCAGACAGTGTTGCAATGACATTATTTTTTTTTTTGGCTGGAGCATCTGTGGTGAAGACACAACCCAAAAATGGAATAAACTCCCTCCTTGTTATACTTGAACACAGCTGGCCATGAGGCTTTTCCCAACCTAATATTGGTTTGGCCTCTGTTAGTTTATTTTCTTCCATGGCCTTGAAAAACAAGATACATACCAAATTTTGCTATCAAATCTTGACTTTAAGGAAGTCAAAAAGCCACAATCTCAACAATCACCAAACTTTTGTTCTTGGCACAAGAAATAATATCAGCTGCCATGTCTGAAGATGGAGTGATCAGATGGGTCAGGCTGACCTGTGCTTGCATGGAGAACTCATGGGGAACATGGGATTTGGGTCAAGCAAACTTCTCCTCAAGCTTCTGCAACCCCCCCTGGATCTTTGCTGACACACTCCTGCTCAGGACAGGTTGGTTTTTTACACGTGTGCAAGGATCTGGGGAGAGAAGGTTGGGACAGGCAGAGAAGAACTCAGAGGAGAGAGAGGCCCTCAGTGGCATTCATGCCTTTCATGCCTGCAGCTCCCTGGGACCTGATTCAGGAATTTTTTAACAGACATTTTCAACAGCATGTGAGAGCCTGCTGAGCAAACCTCCCTAACTCAAAGCCAGACACTTGGCTAACTTTTGCTCCCTTCCCCCCATTTATTTCAGTTGCATAAACAAACATAGGACCAATATTTCCACCAGGCTGGAGCACTCCCCTTGCCAGCACTACAGCATGAAATAGGATCTGATCTTTATTCCTTACTGAGCACAGTATATAATTCAAGAACATCTAGATCTAAAAGATATTTAGGTACCTCACTCACACTGATACATCTGTCAAATAAAGAAGCCCCAGACCCTCAAGAAAAAAATAAAAGAAAATCAATGGGAGCTCTATGCTTAGCAGGAACATAGGGCTAAAAAATATTCATATCTTCACCAAAGTATCTCATTAATTTTCCCCTCTCATTTCCTTCCAGTGAAGATGATCTCATTAAAATCACCTCTTCTTGATCATCTCTAAAATCATGCACTTCTTGCTTAGGCAAGGTCCCAGTTTGATCCCCTGCCTTGGAGACCCACTGATTTCATGCCCACATACACCTACTGGTGTCACCTGCTGTGGGGCCTTTCATTATCACCTGTAAAAAATGGAGAAGATGCAACCTTAAAAGTCCCTGAGGTATCCCTTCTTAGTCTTAGCACATTGTTTACAAAGCTTAAGGAATTTTTTTAAAGTCCTTTCTTCCGAAGGACTGAATGTATTCACACTGGAAAAGTGAGAAAATAAACATGTTTATACATTTATTATCTACAATAGTAAGGCACAAATTTAAACAGCAAAGAATAAGAAATCTTTGGCTGACCAACAATATCAACATTTGCTGGGGGTGACACATAACGTCCTTCATTTTCCCCCCTATGTACAAATAACCCTCCAGCTGTACAACACTGTACACAAACTTCTCTATACAACCAGAAACAATAAAAAATGACAGTATTTTACAACTAGTTACCACCGACATCACTTGGAATGGCTACAGCACAGTCTCCCAAAAACACAAAAGAGTTCAAAGAGCTGGGAAAACCAGCACAAATGGAGCTGTGCTGCTCTGCTCAGGGGGCTGACATATGGCAGTGGTACTCCATGCAAGTCCTGCTAGTGCTTGGGCTGGAGAGAGACACACCAGTCCACCAGACCTTCCCTCCAGGAAAACTAACATCTCTTGAATTCAACATAATCGGTGACAATGAACCTTTTGGTTTATTTGAGCTGTTGTCTATACAAGAGTTGCCTACACACTGTCTTTAACAGTTTTCTGTATGTGACCGTGAATCTCAGGCAGCATCAAGTGTAAAGCCAGCTTTGGATAGCAGAAACTGGAGACTGCTCCCCAAGGAGCAGTGCTGTACCCTAGCTGACTTGGAGAAATCGAACTGAACCACTACCAAACATAACTGAGAGCTGATTCATGCTGATCCAGCACTGTTTCTCCTGGACACCGCACTGTCTGCCTGCACACAACCTACTGAAGAGTTTCAGCAAAAGAAATATTACGGCTGGTAATATTACAGCTTAGGGACTTCCAAGCACCTGGGTATCCTTATTTCTTGGATGAAAAGTGATGCAATTAAAAATTCACCAACATTTTACTTGCAGTCCCTTGATTTGTCTTTCTCCTGTCCCATTCCTACCACAGACGCTTGAGGAAGGGCCACGAAAGTGGGTCAGTGGTGATGTCACACACGGTCCCGGCTTTTATGCAAACAATTACAACGTTTAAATTAACTTTAGAGAAAAAAATTATCTTACAAGGCATATATTAAGCTGCATAACATCTTCCAAGGGTTTTACACCTTTGGTTTCACAATACAAAGCTGCTAATACTTGAAACAGAGAGTTTGCTTCCTGCACAACCTACCTACCACTACTTTATTTAATAAGTGCGAAACTCAGAGAGTGACAACAACATAATTCTAGGTACACACAAAAATAAGTGCATAGCTTTAACATAGCAATTTTGTTCTTTTTAAAAAAAGTATCAGCCAGGCAGCATTGAGCACAAGGCTCTGGCCTTGTGAACCTGTGAAGACTTTGAGTTCACAAGGACTTCAGTTTTTGGCGAAAGCAGAGTTTAAAATGCCTGGTGTTCTCAAGAGTCAAGGGCTCTGATTTGTCACCTATGGGAAGAGGTGATCTCGAGCCAGCCCTGAGTGCACGATTACTTTTAGCACCCATCACTTTTCCACTCCAGGAAACTTCACATTAGATCTCATCACTCTTTTTCCCAAAGCCAAGCTCTCCTTAAAGTCTTTGTGGTGCACCACAAGACTCAGGAACCACAAAGCCAGTACAGAAATGCCTCACACAGGAAAATTTCCCCATGGGCATGTGCAGTGCACAAAGCCACGAGTAACACAGCGAGTGAGTTGGCTGCCTCTTACTGAATTCAGGAACAAAGCTGAAAATAAGAAATGTTCCACCCTGGGTAAAATAAGGTGAAAAGAAACCGCAGCTCGGCACAGAAGACACATGATGCTCATTTGCTGCTTTGCAGTTCAACCCTTCTCAGCCTGCTCCTGCACTCCTTAATGTCCAATCCCACATAAGCTTGAACAGCAAGTTTGTATGCTCAAGGAAGGTAGGATTTGGCTACTGGAATTGAAAGTAAGGAAAAATCTTGTTCTTACCACAAACACACTGATTCTTCCAATCTTATGAACCAGTGCCCAGAATGACATATCTTCTGATCTCACATGTGAACCCAGCTTAACTCCTCTAAAAACAAACCTGTGCAGCTCCCCTCTGAAGGAACTCTATAATGCACTCTATAATTTCGGGAGCTGCTGGGATCCTCCCCCAACTTTTCCTCCTGAAACTTTCCTATGGTTACAACAGGGTTTGCTTCAGCAGGGTCCCCCCCTCCCGCTTCTACATTCATCCACCAGGAGAATTCCAGCCAACAACTGCTCCCATCAAATAACAGAAGTCTCAGCAAGCTCCCAGGTTGCAAGACATGAATATTTGTACTGTAAATTTGGCTCGAAGAGAAACACTTGTCCAGCCAGGAAAGAGGCACCTGACCTGCCTGCCCAGGAAAGCCACACCAATGCCACTTCAAACAAATACTTACAAGAACCTGCTGTGTACATCTACAGACCAATTACTTGCAAAAATTAAGTGAAATTTTTGAGACTGAAGCCTTTGAGAAATGCATTGATACTGAGGAAGATGCAAGTTTTTCCTGGATTACTCAGAAACTCTCTCTGGCCTCCAAAGACACAGGATTTCCCTCCTCGTCCTGGCTGCAGAGGCAGGAAAACAGAGCAGCAGCGTGCAACCAGTCTGTAACTTCACTACTTTATCTTTATGCTAGAAAACAGTTTCCTTTTTCCTCAACACTCCCTTTCTCATACCACCTTCCATTTTCAACAACCCCTTCTGTTCAGAAAATCTCAGACGTTCATTTCATCACTCTTCTTCAGTGCTCTTGACTTCTTGCCTGGTCAAAAGTCTCAACATATCAGACTTTAGCTTCAATTTGGGAATACACTTTGTCTTTTTTCAGATTCTCAGGGTTAGTTTTCAAGGTTGGCACACTGAGAACCATCTTGGGCCTGGCTGTACACACACAAAACCCCAGAGATGCTGTCCTCTGCTCAGATGAGGACTTCCATCATGTCTGTATCTGGAAACTCAGGCTTGTGGAGCAGGCTGCTCACTCTGCCTTTGCTGTCAGGCAGCTTCCCGTGGCTGGAGTTCTCTGCAACGGAAAGAAGGGAAAGTTGGACTTCAGTCTAAATTCAACACCAAGTTGTTCAAACCAAGTATCAACCCAATCCTTGAAGGTGGGGCATATGTATTACCTGTACATCGTACATATTGAAAGCCGAAGTTGTTCAGGACACTAAGAACGTGTGATGCTGAATTCCCTGCACAGTGACAGCAGATGTAACAGTGTGCACAGACCCCAAGGACAGACACAAAGATAGTGTTTAAAAGATACAGACCAAAGAACCTCATTAGCTAAAATCACAGAATGGTCAAAGAACCTTATTAGCTAAAATCATAGAATGGTCTGGGTTGGAAGGGACACTAAAGACCATCTAGTTCTGTGATAGTCAGCACTTTTAATGATACAAAGCATGTTTTGAGAGGGAAAACTTGCTTTTGAGAGGAGATGAATGTGTAAGAAACAGAGTTTTTCAAAATAAATGTCTCCTTTGCTAGGGCTGCAAACCAGCAGTTTCCACCTTTCAAAAAAAACTAAAATTGTACTTCTTCATCCCCCCTACAAAAAAAGGTCTCTACTGTCTCCTTACTATTCCACCCAGCTTTCCTTTAAAAATTAGGGTGAAAATGTGCTTTAACTAACTGGTTTCAGTTGAAAAAAAAAAGAGAAAGGTCTGAGTTACGTGAGCAAGTGTGGAAAGTTTTCAAGGTGTGAAACTACAATTTTATATCTGGCAGCATGAATAATTGTGAATTCTGCCTGCCACAGACGAACGGAGCTTTACAGAAGCTGCCAAGCACAAAGCTCTGCAAAGCCACTCTGGTCAGCCCTAGAAAGTTCTCTCTCTACAACTTCAGTTTCCCCAAAAAAACCTCCACTGTACCTTAGAAACTGTGGCAGTATCACATACCCACACCTTGCCCCCATTAATACTGATGTGTCTCTGGGGATTGTTGATAGCCCCGGGGGTGCTGGCATTTTGCCCTGACAGGGGATCTGGCAGAGCTCACCCAGTTTCTCACTGGCCACTCGTGTCCCCAGGGGCCGTGGGGCTGGGCTGTGTGATGGGGTGGTACCCAGGCGTCCCCGGCCAGGGAAGGAGGCGGTGGCAGGCCAGAAGAGCTCAGCAGTTTTGTCCGTCTGGGTGCTGCTGTCCTTGCTGCCCGTCTTTGCATGGGAGGCTGCCGGCACTGGGACAGGCATGCAAGACAAGGAGGGCAGAGGTGGAGGCAGTGAGGGGCCTGATGGGTGGTCATGGTGCTCCTTTCCCAAGAGCAGCCCTGAAAACACAGAGAGGTCAGTCACATCCTGGCTCAAATGTATGTGCTGTTCCCCATCTCCACCCAGAGCTACAAGACGCTGGGTATGGCTCTAGCAATTTAGTTTGTCTCAGCTTTTCCCCTTGATGCTGCTTTTTCTGGCAGCCACATGGTACTTTCCTACAAAACAGCTTTTTGAAAGCAGCTTCCCCTTCCTGCCTCCCCTTCTGCACACCTACCCCAGTGGCACTTACTCCTGACACAACCTTGCACACCTCCACACCCCCATCCTATGTGGCCCCAAACAACGGGCAGTCCTGCACTGATTTTTCCCATTTATCTGCCATATCACATCATGCTGTCCTATCCAAAGGGATGCTCACCCTCTTGATTAACTTTATTCAGGCTTTATTTCTAGCCCAAATTTGTTATTTATTCCCATAAAGTTGCGAACATTACGTGCTTATATCTGGGAGGACTTCCCTCAACTGTGGTTTTCTATAATCAGTTCAGAATTATTTAATATGATTAAAAATGTAATTAAGATACAATGCAAGGGTAAAGAATGAGTGGTTTTTGACTTAAGCACAAGAACATACATTCTGCCCACAGAAAATGCTCTGGAAATGAGCAGTCAGGGCAATGCATGCCAAGGCACTTTTGCTCAGCTTAAGCAGAAGAATTAGGATGAAGCAATGGATAAACCAAAGCTTACGCAAAAGCTGAACTCACCTATGCTTCCCTTCCAGAGCTTTTCCTCCTTCCTCTCCTCAGCTATCTGGTTGCTGGTGAGCGAGGTCTGGCGTGAATGCGCGCCTGTAGCAGCGGCAATGGAGGGCACGGATCGAGCTGGTCGCAGGCTGGCGCTGTCAGCTTTCCCAGGGTCCTTTCGTGACCGCTGCTGAAGGACCTTGATCATGGCATCCTTCTCGATTATTTTGGCATGGAGATTCTTTATTCTGCCAAAATATGAATGCTCTGCTTACAGGAATGAAAAACACATTCATATGGGCAGGTCTCCACACCTGGAGGCAGCAGGGAAGTGCCCAGGCAGATGCCCTGCTGCTCCATCCTCTCTGGTTTTGGCTACTTGGACAAGACAGCTCCCAGCAGCTCCTCTAAGGATAACCATGCACTTCAAAACAGAGAGCATTTCCAGCTAATAAGCCAAAACTTTTCTGCAAGGTTAACTGAACCCATCTATGCTATGGTTTCACTAATCCTGCAGGAACAGTGGGCAGTATCCTGACCAGGCCACACATTACTACCTTTACAATTTCACCACTGTAGTACATTGGAGCAAAATCTGGAAACTATGCTTCGGCAGACTGAGTTAACCTCAAGATTCAGATCTGTTGTCAGCTGAAGTAAAGACCTGCTGAAGTGAGTTCCATTTGGTTTCTCTAAGAGGTGGTCTGGGCTCTTCCTTCTCCCTCACTGCTGCAAAAACAATCAGCACATGGTGTTCAGAGCTGAGCAAAGCTCGCTACTTCTCTCATACAGACCCTGAAGTCAACTCTCAAATCACAAAAAAAACTGGATTATCTGAACTCTTCTACAGGAATGAGTAACATCAAATCATACTGAACAACTACAAAACTATATTTTTCAAAAATTCGTACACTTTGACAGTCAAATGATTGGCCTGACTGTACTGTACAATATATAATACAGTGCAAGTGCATTTTGTGAAGCAGTGAAATCATTAGTTTTCATCATCACACATTTAACTAGCAACATAAACACAAGATACTAATCTATATTTATGAGGCAGTGGCAAAACACTACCACTTCCCTGGAAACAGGATTAGCTTGTATCTGCGAGTGAAAAACAAAACCCATACCCAAACCCATTAAAAACAATCACTGGTGTTTTCCACAAGCAACAAATACACCTTTTTTATAAAAATGTCTGCAAATTTGTGTCCTTGCATGCCAAACTGCTTTTAATAGTGGAACAGCCTCTGCTTTGTAAAAATCTTGGGTTTGCCACAGAAGGCTTAACAGGAAGGCAGGGAGGAAATTATCTGATGACAGCAACTCTTTAATCCCTGTTTAAATGCTGAAGAGCAAAACTAAGTCGAAGTGAAGCCAAGCCCACCCTTTCCAGGCATGTAGGAAGGAACAGAAGGGCATCCTGGTTTATCTGAACCAGCCCCAGCACCACAACAAGCAGGAATGGCACAGCATCCCTTACGTGTACTCCATGTCCTGGCAGCGGCGGTTGGCTTGCACAATCTCCTCCTCCTCCTGCCAGCCCCGCACCTCCAGCGCCGTCTCGCCGTAGCTGCCGTTGTGTGAGTGGCTTGGGGCCGAGGCATCCCTGGAAAAGAGGTTCACCACAGTGAGTCAGGCTCCTGAGACTGTGAGGGTGGCTTTTGCAAGTAAGATTGAAACTTGCAAAGAAAAACCCCAAACCCATGTTGAAAGAGCAAGCCAGCGATGGTTGTCTGTCAAGCAGATGGCTGCCTGGCACTGGGGCATCCTGCAGGCTACTCTTGGCCTGGGCTGGGTCATTAATGCCATTAATTTAACTGGGTTAAAGGAACAGAGAGTATGCTGGAATCCTGGGTGACCCACACAAGGCTAACAGCCACCCATAAGGATAGGGTCAGACATCAGAGGGACTCACCAGATCCCAAGTCAACAGGACTACATCACAAACCAGTAACAAAGCTCTACACTCTGGAAGTTGAGAAACAGCACAGGAATTTCTGCCTAGACTGGAGTGCAAAAGGAAAGTCCATCCTGAGTCATACACTGAACACATTTCAAAGGGAAAACTCTTTTTAGGATGTTTTCTGGGGATTTGGTTCCTAAGAAATTGGGGTGAGAAGTTAACTATCCCATCCTCTTGATCACTGGGAAGTGTCACTGCCTTTTGTGGTTTTGGCTACCACGCTTTGACACAGACAAACTGGAAACAGAGAGCCCAGACATATGCAGTATGAATGGGAAAGGGTTTACACTAGGGCACGTCAGGAATGGCTGAGGGGAGGAAGCTAATTCAGACAAGGGAAAATACAACAGGGAGTATCTGTCTTCCAATATTTACAAGGCTGTTTGAACATCAACAGTGGTCTGTTCATCCTGTATGGCTGGGAAGGACAAGAATCAATAGAGGTAATTTGCAGTGAAGAAGCTTAGCTTAGCTATCAGGAAAAACATTTTAGTCTGAAGATTAATGAAGTGGTGAAAAGGGGTATTTAGGCAACAAAATTTCCCTCATTACAGGTTTTTAAAACCAGGTTAAACAACCTTATTGCAGGCCACGGGATGGGTGCAGCCATATACCAAGTCCCTGTTCACTCTGCTGGGGTACTGGGAGGAGTTGTCTCACCTGTGCTGTGTAATTTGGCACCTTGAGACTGCCAGAGGCCATTGCTTCAATCTGATGCCTAGATTTGATGAACTTTTGGACCCAGTCAGAAGGATGAATCCTGTCAATCAACTATTCTATTTTACTGGCATGACACCCTGGAGAAGTACATTAACCCTGGCAGTGCAACTCAGCAGGGAAAGGCAAGCAACATCCAGCCTTAAGAAAAAATCCATTCTGTATAATTTTGCCATGCTTTCCATGATGAACAGAGCTGCCTGTTTGCAGCAAGGGCATCTTACCTCTCTGTTGCAGCTGTGGCTGCAGCATTCATGGCAAAGTGCCGGATCGTACTCTCCTCCAGATACTTCTGCTCCCACTTGGTCATGTCAGCTTCCAAGGCCAGGATCCTCTCCTCCTTCTCCCGCACCAGCTCCATAAGGGCTGGGGCATTATGCTCTGGAAGGCTGCTTGCGGGGTAGCTGCCCTGCCTCTGCCAGTGGAAACAGTGATAGATATTCATGCCCTGCCGAGCATGGCATGCTGAGCCTTTTTTCCTCAGTTTTCTGGCACATACAAAGACATCCCCATGTCTTTTGACAGGTGGAAATCCCAGGCTAAACCCCTTAGCTTGCAGGAGAACAGGCAAGTTGACCGTATGTGCAACCCTAGCACATGCTTCCCCAGACCATGCTGACAGAAGCAGGGATTTGGCTGCTACTCTGGATGTGCAGGGATTTCCTGGGATACCCCAAGCCAGGGGAAAAAGTAGGGAAAAAAGTTGGTAGGAAAAGAAGCAATGAAGCTTTAAAAGATATTGTTGCTGCGATTTCATATCCATGGCTGGGCAGTGCTTAGTATGGACAGGCAATTATTACCAGAGGGTTTATAAATTAAAGCTGAAAAAAAAGCACCTTGTGACCTAGTTACATGTACCCTGTTTAAAGCAGCATCTGGGAAAATATCCCAGCCATGCATTTAAGCTTGTCCCTTCTGGCACATTAGTTCTCTGTGCCCTCAGGGGATGCCTTCTGTTGTGTAACAGCTAACTTTCTAACTAGAGGGGCAGAAGCCCCCCAGGCACCTGTGGGGTGACTCCCAAGGGATGCTGACAAGCAGCAATGGGTGCATAACTCTTTCCATCTATGCTGCAAAAAAAGTACTTGTCCAGGCAGGATTTATTCCACCCAGTTACAGCACTTAATTAAGTCACCTAAGCAGCATGGGTAGCTACCCTGAGCTCCTCTCACTGCTGATAGAGAGCAGAGGCAGAGGGAGATCCAGTTCTTGGCTCAGCAGAGGGATAAGTGCACACTGAGGGGAGAGGCATGAAGCTCTGGAAGAACTCAGCAGAAAGAAATTAATTTTACAATAAAAAATGCAAGAGATCAATTGTACTCCATGGTGAACAGTATTGTGCTAAAGTGGAAACCATGTCTCAGGAGCACTGGCTTTTCACTCATGCTGTTCCTTGAAGTTCCACTGGCAAAGCGTTACCATTGAAACTAGAGATACCAGGGAAGCCTTTGCCTTTGGTGCAGTAACAACGTGTTTGGAAGATGCTTTCTGGAAACAGAGTGGCCCTTGGGAACAAGGGCTGTGACTCTGCTCCTGCAAAAATACTGTCAAACCTCTGTCAGGAAGGTAGTATTTTGGAATTGTGGTCCTGATCTACAAATGGTATCTTGGGACATCACAGTGCTTGTCATCTCCTGAGTCAAAA
This sequence comes from Toxostoma redivivum, assembly GCA_013397375.1. Classification (NCBI taxonomy): domain Eukaryota; kingdom Metazoa; phylum Chordata; class Aves; order Passeriformes; family Mimidae; genus Toxostoma; species Toxostoma redivivum. Next base: position 1,144,726 of record VXBI01004851.1, read on the forward strand.
CATCTGCCAGTCCTGCACACTGAGCCTACAGTGCTGACTGAAAGAGTTTGTTTATTGGTCCCAATTCATGCATCAGTGATAAGGAAGGTTTGCCATTTGGACTCAGCAAGCCAGAGGCAGAAGAGATTCTGGCTCACTGTCTCCTTGTGTGCTGAGTCCCTTCTGCTGACTCTGGTAAAAATGAGAAAAGAAAATCTCACTTTTTTCTCTGCAATGAGAAAATGTTTCAGTAGCTATAACTTTGATTACTCGGAGAAGACAGCTCTGAAGCTAAAAGCTGAGGTATTTTGATGCCATGTGATTCTCTGCAGCATTGAGGCTCATAAACAAACAGTATTGATAACGATAGTAAAAATACCCCAAAGTTTTCTCTCAAAGCTTATAGGTGAGACAAGAAGTTAAAACTTACTAGATAGAATGGGTGCAGGCATTTGAAAACTATGTCAACCCAAAAGCTAATTGCTAATTATAGTACCCAAAAAAATTAAAAATTAAACAATATGTAAGTTACAGAAGAATTTCCTGCCAAAATGAACAGACACAGCCTGAACTCCCAAGACAAGGATTTCAGCAACAGTCCATCCCTGTTATTTAATGTATTAATTTGTCTCTGTATCCCAGCCTTTCTTAGTTCTAGTTCTACCTTCACTTGAATTTGAATTGTATTTTTCTCAGATGTTCTTTTCTCAAATGGCATTAGCATGTCATATTCCATGTAATTCCTTTGTTAAATTGGAAGAGAGCTGGCTCAGGGGGAACTGAGATGACCTGAACACCAAGCCCATGGTGGACTGGGCAAGAAAGACTTAAAATACGTCTATGGCAGCAAGAAAGAGTAGAGATGAATGAGAAGGGTCTGCAGGGAGCAGCAGCAGAGTGATACCCTGGGAAGGGTGCTGTGGGACCTGCCCTGCCCTGGGGCTGCCAGAAGGAAGGGGATGCTCTCAGGTCTGGCTGCCCCATGACTCTGCAAACCACTGACACTGACCCTGACCGTAGAGCTATTTCCCAGTGGCATCTTGCCAGCAGGATCAGCCCCTCTGCTTTCTGGCAGCACAAGCTCTGTGTAACAGCTGCTTTGGTGTCCACTAATGGCTTATAAATAAGGAAAGGTTATAGTAGCAGATGCATGTGATGACAGATACAAGTGAACCCTTCAGGAGTTCCAAGAGCTCCACGCTTTGCTTATGTTGCTGGTTTTTCCCCAAGCTGTAGTTTGATACATTTAGCGTATCTACTCACTCTCCTCCAGAGCCAATGCTCATATATTTGGTATTTGGTGCAGGCTGCAGTCTGGAAATTCTCCCTGCAACCTCCTCATTGTTTTTTGTTTTTTTCCTTTTCAAGATGAATGGACTTTGTGACTTAGGGATTAAGGTGCTATAACAAAGGAGTAATTGTGCATAAAACACAAGCATAACAACACCCCGTAAGGACACAGGGTTGCTGAAAAACAAGGGAACACACCCAGAAATTCAAATCTATACTCCTAGCCCATTCTGGACTGGACTAATATATAAATAATTTATTGTCTGAAGATGACATCACTTGGCTCCAGATCTGTCATGGGTCGAAGCTTCTGTGAACCACATACATCAAGCTTCACACAAAACAAATACAGACCTAGGTCTTGCTCCTACCAGATCCCACATCATCTTACTTGGCCTTTTCAATGAAACATCGGCTAAAATTTTTGGGGTGAATCTCATATGTACCCCACCCTTTAATCTCCTCCTTCTGTGTGGAGTTGGTTTTTGCACAATCTGCCATTGCTAGAGAGAGAAACCTGGAATGACATTTTCCCCTGCCTGTCCTTGGGCAGGGGAGTCAGGACACAGGACACCTCAGCCCAACAGCAAGCAGGGCTCAAATGTATCCAGAGCCCCACAGCAGAACAGCCCCATCCTCTGCTGAAGACCAGGAATAAGAATCATAGAGTGGTTTGGGTTGGAAGGGACCTTCAAAGATCATGTAAATCCAGCCCTCCTGTCATGGGCAGGGAAAACTTCACAAGCTCAAAGCCCCATCCAAAATGACCTTGAACACTTCCAATGATCCATGACCCTATCCAAAAGAATTATTTAGGAGGAAAGCCCAACAACCCAAATCCAAAGGGCATGGTTTCACCTGGCAGGGCTGCAAGTGACCATCTCAGTTAAAATCAACACCAAAGGCCCCATGCTGGGGTCCTGCCCATATCATCCTGTCCTCACCTGCTGCATCCTCAGCGAGTCCAGCTCTCGCTCCAGGCGTGTGCGTAGCCGCCGCTCCATCTGCTCCCTCTTCTCACAGGCTGCCTGCAGCTGTGTCAGCGCCTGCTGCAGCTTTTCCACCTTCTCCACATAAGCCTGCTTCCTGCGCAGCTGTGGGGTACAGGGTGTCAGTCTGGCGGGCACTGAACCCCACCCTGGGCTGCTTGAACCCCTGTGCACTTGAAGGCAGGCACTGGGCTTCAGCATGGCTTTGGTCATTTACTTCAAGAGTTTCTCTAGGGAAAGGATAGTGTCTCTTTGATGGGCAGGGAATATGCACAGCAGGCACGCTGGGGCAGAGCTACCCTTTTCAGAAGGAATGCTGCCCCAGATCTTCCACCCACTGGGGATCTGCTACCCATGAACTTCCCAGGCCATTTTTAAGCAAGAGCTGTCATGTTGGTGGATACTTTGGGAAAACACACAGGATGGACAGTTAAGATGAATCCCTGTGGGTTTTATTGACTGCTGATACTTGGCACAGTGCCTGCACCCAAAGAGAGGGGTTCTTTCTTCACTCCTGCATATTTGCCCAACACAGGTGGAGCAAGTGGAGTGCCACCAGCCAGCAGCTATCCTGCTCACAGGTTTGTCCATGCTCATCTGTAGGATGGGATGTCCTGCAGCTAAAGCCAGGCCCTCTTTATGTCTATAATGCAATTACTGAAGGGCTAAACATGACACAAGGATTTTGCAATGCAGGGTTTTACAGCCAGATTGCTCAAGCAGCATACTCCAAAAGGGGTATGAATTCCTCTTCTGTCACCCTAAATCCATCCATGTCACAGGTGAAGGGAAATACAGGCTTGCTCACAGCAAAAGCATAGCTTGGTATAAACAAACCTCCCTAACACCTGGCACCAACAACTGGCAGAATGACCTCCTTAGCCCTGTTGCAATCTAGGCTAATGCTTACAGCTCCCTGGGCTTTTCATGAAAATTAATGAGATTATAATCCCCACTAGTCTCTGGCAGCAGCATGAAGACTGCATTCCTCAGGAGCTCACGACTTGGCAAGACCCACACAGCAGAGACCTCTTGTTGAATGTGCTATTTTGGCAGTAGGAAGGTGTTTGTGTCACCTCCAGCCACACCAGCATGGATAGAGAAGGTTAAGGAGTGCTCCCATGGTCTCTCTTTGTCAGCAGACCTCATCTGCTCTCCCATGTCCTGCCAAATGCTACAGGGTCCTGTATCACAGCACCCACAACTTGGCTTCGGAGCAGCCCTCTAGACCCCAGAGCGCACACTCACACACCTCTGGGTGTGTGGGTGAAGCAATGCTCACATGCTCACCACCTTTGAAAACAATTTTGCAGGAGATATGCAATAAGACAGTTCTCATATTCATAAGTTCATAGGGAGGTTGTTGAGCCAATTCTGACTTTTCTATTTTGCATGTAGACTCATAAAGAAAAACAAAAAAAATCACCAATACATTTAAAATACTAAGTACAAAACGTTGTAATTCAAATTAACTTGGGTTACCAGTGAAGTGTGGATCCATGAGGGAGGAGTGACTACAATCAGAGAAATGTAACACTAAGGTCCAACACCTCACAGGCACACAGACTCCAAAAAACCCCAAAACTGGATGGCAATTGGAGAGGTACCAATCCATCCTCCTGCTGCATGCTAGGATCAACTGTACATACAACCTGGCACATATCTGTATAAGCTGTTTACAAAATCACCCAGAGGTAGCAATTACATGACCTATCCCTGCAAACTACTTCACAGCTTATTTTCCTTTACTGCCAGAAAACCTTTACCCTAATGCCTAATCTGGCTTTCTCTTATGCAATTTAAGCAAATTACTTCTTGTTCTGTTTCCAAACTGTGATCTACTAAAGCAAGAAGCATTTAATTGAACAATTCACTTCCTCACTAGATCAGCAAACTTGCCTGAACACACTGCCCTTGTTCTGGGGATTAAGAAAATAAAGATGAAGAAGAGCTAAGGCTAAAAGGGGATCATCCAAACAAATAAATCTGAGTAAAGATGAGTGGGTCTTGGAAAAATATCCATGCTAGAAATGTAACTCCAGTTTGAACAGTTGAATTCTACAGAGATTTGAATGAAAGACTCTAAGAGATGGTGAATCCACTATCACTCTAAGTAGATTGTTTCAGTTCTAATTACTCTTAACTCTTTATTTTCAGCCTGATTTGCTCAGCTTCAGCCTCCAAACATTGCATCTCATTATTTCCTCTTATGTTAAAGTAATGTTTAATCTCTGACAGCAATCTGTTCTTCCTCCATCCCTGCATGGATGAAGGGAGAGCAGTGGATATTGTCTATTTCAACTTCAGCAAGACTTTTGACACTGTCTCTCACAACACCCTCCTGGGTAAATTCAGGAACTGTGGATGAGTGGGCAGTGAGGAGGATTGAGAATTGGCTGAACAGCACATCCCAGAGAGTGGAACATGGTCTGGTTGGAGGCTTGTCACTAGTGGTGTCCTCCGAGGTTCAATATTGGGCCCAGCATTGTTAAACCTATTAACCAATTACTTGGGTGAAGGGGTAGATGGCTCCTCAGCAAGTTCCCGGCAGACACAAAGCTGGGAGGAATTGCTGATACCCCATGGGGCTGTGCAGCCCTCCAAAAGGACCTCAACAGGCTGGAGAGATGGGCAGAGAGGTACCATCTGAAATTCAACAAGGGCAAATGCAGAGCCCTGCACCTGGGGAGAAATAACCCCATACTCCAGTACAGAGTGGGGGCTGACCTGCTGGAAAGCAGCTCTGCAGAGAAGCATCTGGGGGTTCTTTACTCTGTGGGTGACTGAGCACTGGAACAGATTGACCAGAGAGGGTGTGGAGTCTCCCTCACTGTAAAGAATCAAGAACCATCTGGACACAATCCTGTGCCATGTGCTGTAGGACAACCCTGCTTGAGCAGGGAGGTTGGACCAGATGACCCACTGTGGCCCCTTCTAATCTTACCCATTCTGTGATTCATGTTCATGTGCACAGATCGAAGTTCAGACAACTTTTCACTTTAATTCTTCCCAGCAAAGAACAGCTTCTGGACCCCAAACAAATTGTACAGCTGCTTTTTGAGCCCTCTCCAGTTATTCATTTTTCTATTCAAAGCATGGAATAGACACATGATTCCAGCAGCAGTCTGCTAAATGACATGTGGTGATAATACCACCTACACATTTTGAATTAAATCCTTCTACTAGCAGGCACTCAGGATAATGCAGATTTACATAGAACAGTATCTTACGTTAATTCAGCCTAGTAGCTACTGCTTATTTCTCAAGGCTTGATTTAAAACGCTGTTAATTACATGCTGGTGGTAGAAGAAATCTGGGATTTACAGAGCAGTGCATGAGCTAGAGCTCTGTTAACAATAATAACAGTCATTTTGATTTGACTGAATTTGTGTTTTCCTCAGCATATTCTGAGTTATAGTAAAAATCCCTGTTTTAAAACAAAGGCTTAATACTGCTACTTATCTTCCGCCTGTGTCTAATTAAGGTCCAGAAACACTGGACACTGTTGAAAAGGTGCTCTGATTCAGCTGTGAAACAGGACAAAAGGGGAAGTGAGTGCAGGAGCTTGGGCACATGCTGACAGCCTCAGGTTAACTGCACTTCACCCCAGCTGCCTGACACTGCTTTGAACAATTAAAACACAGCAGCTGGACTAAAATTCATTTGAACTGCTCCTAGAATAAAAAAAAAAGTTAAAAGATACCAGATCAGCATGGGTTTGCCAGGCTGAGGATTCTGATATACTCTGGCAAATACCATGGCATCACTTTCATATATGTCACCTCTGGTATCTACCATGCCCCAGGCAGGAATTTACCACCTCCATAACACCTGTCATGCCCTGGGCAGGTTAGGAGTTCCCTAGAGGGGAACATCTTACCTCCCCTCAGCTCTACCAGTCCACAATCCAGGATCCGGCAGAAATATATATCTGTTGGATGACTAGACTAAAACTTGACTTCTGCCAAGCTCTTAGACCCCTAAGGCTGTAAATATATTTACTACAATACAGCAGGCACAAGGTAGGTTCTTGAACCACCTGCCTGGCAATCACTATATGTGCTTCTGTTTTCACTAGTCTCTACTCAGCAGGTCAACGTTACCTACCAGTACCACATTGACAGTCTGTGGACCAGACACAAGCTAAACACTATTTCTTCCCATCCCCTGCATGATGCCATGAGTGTAGAAGCAGGCATTGCCACCTATAACATTCTTTTATTCAGCCCTTTGTAATAAAATGCAAATGGAAAACCTCAGGTTGCCTCTCAGCCAAAGAGTATCAAGTGAATTATGTACAGACTAAAGATATGCTGGCTCCTGCAGCTAGCCCAAAAGAGACTGCCCCAAATACACATGCATAGTGAGCAGGCTTTAGTCTAACTAACAAAGGAGTAGTTAAATTTAATGTGATTTTCTTCTTGCTGCTAAATGCATCCATCTGAGGAAATGTTCCTAAATATGGAGTCAGAATGGGCCAATGGTCAGGTACAAACCAGAAAGCCTTCAGCACCCACTTTAAATCTTCCAGACTCTAAGTAACCATTGGTTAGCCTAACAGGGAGTCTGTCATTGTCATTTTATTGTCAATAAAAAACATTCAAAAATCACAGAGGTCAATTCTCCATCTTTCCAAGACAATTAATTAAGTTAATTGCAGCTATTTGGGAAAGGCTTTCTCTGGTTCCCACAAGACCCCCTGCATCCCCTGCTCCCCTGGCCAGCCCTGGGGAGGGCACAGGTGGAAAATGAGGCTCTGAAGGGGAATAGAGCTGCCCAAGATCATATCAACAGTCTGTGCCAGAGCCTGAACCTCTACCAAATCTCCTAGAGCAGAGGTTCATCAACAGTCCTCCTGTTGTCTGGCCACTTAGGTAGTAAAGACCATGCTCCTTTTACTTCCCATAAAACATTCTTCCTCTGTTGGTCCCAGGGACAGACATTTTAGGGGTCTAAAAGGTCAAGAAAGCCTGTTTTGAAAGTTTTGCCCTATCTGCTAGAATGCACAGATTTTCAAATAGTTTCTAGATTCACACCTCCTGATTTGAAGGTTCTTAAGCAATACAATCAATTGAGACTTTCTTCAGCAGCTATGGAGAACTGTTAATGTCACTCTTAGTTATAGTTAAAATTGAGCATTACTTCCACTTTGAATTTTTCTAGTTTCAGCTTCCAACTACTAGGTATTGTTCTGTCTGTCAATTTAAAGAGCCCCATGTGCCTGGGATTTCTATTTCTATCTGAATATCTATTTTCACTATCAGGCTTATATGATTACTGCTTAAAGACCTCCTGAGAGTTTCACAGTATGATAGGTTCTCTTCAGCTCTCAAATAAAACCTGTAACTCTAAATCCTGGTCAGTCAGTCTGCTTCCAGCTAGAGCAACCAGATATTTTAAGATGTGAATTCACCAAGCCCTGCACTGCCGTGTTGCTGTGCATCTCAAAAGTTTCCTGGTATTCTTTGGTGAGAAATGGGATGCACTTACACCACATGGCTCTATCACAGTCCCAGGTCAGTGAGTAGTCAGTTTTATTATTCAGTTTTTCTGTTAAATCCTACCATTACCTCAGCCACCAGCTAGTTGAATTTGATCTTGTTCCTGGTTACATGTTGAAGACTTTGCTCTAGACACATCTATTTGCTTGCTTGTTTGGCTCAGTATTGTGCAGCTACATATTTTCTCTACAAAAGGAAAAGTGCAAGGAAAACAGGAAGACCTAGCATCCTGTGGGTAGAAGAGAATCAGGATTTGGATGGAGAAAGGTGTAACCATTAGCCATATCTATCCTCAGAGCACAGAAATATTGTCCATGCCTCACCTCCTCTTCCAGCTTGATAACCTTGGCTTGTGCATTGTTTAAGGCCTGGTCAAGGATTTCGATGTGCCTCCGCTGGTCCTCATTGGCTGAACGTACAGCTGCCAGCTCCATCTCCAACTTTTCCTTCTCCTTCAAGTGCTCTTTGTCTGAAAGAAAGACAAGAGCCACTCCTTGAGGACAGCTCACAGGCCAGGCCATACACCAGAGGTAAGCTGTCACCTCCCTACAGAAACAAAAATCATGAAAAGTAGCAGCGAGTAGGGCCTTTATAACACAGCAGGCAAGGAGCTTCTACTGCCAGAGCTCAGCCTCTCAGTGCCCAGCCTTACACCAGCAGCAGAGACAAGTGGCAACTTGGGCTGCATCTGCACTAGCAGAGCTTGTGGCCTCCAGCACTGCCTCACAGCTTTCCATTCGGCCAAACTGCTAGCACATCACCCAGCAGAATTTTGGCTTGCACCAACAACCCATTTTTTACACAACACCCTACATCAAGAGCTACTTATAGCTGCCAGCTTCAACGCTCTGCCTTCTGTAATAGCCCAAGAAACCTCAGCCTGGATGTGGGCTGTGCTGTGCCTCGTGCTTTTTATTTGCAAGGATGGCGATCATGACATACAGAAAATGTGAATAAGCCAAATAGTAAACACGAATCTGTGCTGGACAGCCTGAAAATGGAAAGAGGGGAAAATGGTAATGAAGAATATGATAGGCAGCCTCTGTACATGCTTTCTCTGACTATGCAGAGAAAAGGGAGGCTATGGGAGCCATTTCAGGCCTATGGAGACCCTGGGTGACCTTCCTTAAGTTCTGCAGGACTTAAGGATCCAGTGACCAATGCTCCCTTTCTGTTAAGCATCACAAGCAAGACTAAAGCACGTAGATAACCTCTATGCTGAAAAATCATCCCTTTTTTGGGTAAGATTTAAAACAACATTAAAAAAATAAACAACTGGCTAGATTCAGTCAGCTCTGCTCGCATCTTTGTCTTCAGCAACAAATTGCAGGCCCACCATTGACTTTTCTGGCAAGCTGCCTGGGAAAATGCTTGGCTCCATCTGCTTCTGCCAGACAGTGCTGAGAAGTCTTTTCTGGGAACACAAGTGTCACAGGCCAATCACTGGATCCCTGATGTTAGAACACAAATAGTTAATGACTGGAGTGAGCAGGGGATCGAGGTTTCTTTCAGTGACACTTGAAATTTCAAAATCTGGCCTTTGTTCTGAACAACAACAAAAATAGATACTTGGAAATCCTCCAGGAAGGAAAATTTCCTCAAAAAATTTATTTGGCATCAATTAAATGTTGTTTTGATTTTTGATTTTTAAAGCATAGCATTACATAATTTATTATTTTTTAACTGAAGTGAAAAGTTGCTTCAAAAACACTGAAACATGGGAAATCTGCCCTAAACATCCAGCCCATGCCACCCAAATGTGATCACTCAAGCTGGAAGCCCAGCCATCCACCTTCCCCCAAGCAAGGTCAGGAAACTTCACATGGCCAAAGCCATTCCATTCCAGACCTGTACTACCCCTAGCAGGGCAGGTGGAATGAGAACAGGTTTAATTCATGCACCATCGGCAGGTACCTGCAGCAAGGTGAGCCATGTGCAACAAGGCAAAAGTGGACAAGGTGAGTCCAAACCCATCCAGCTGTCTTCTCATTTATCCTAAAAGGAAGAACTCAGCACCTCATAAAAACTCCTGGAAGCAATACCATCATGCTGGTCACTGCAAAGCCCACAGTCAAAGCCCAGTGTGGACACTGCACCACTGACTGCCTCCATGAGACTTCTTGGTATGATGGTGGCCTTCTTCCCTTGTTGGCAAGGGATTTTATATTAGACATGCAGACCTCTTCCTTCAATGCAAAATATTTACTTCAGTCAGATTAGCCAGAAGGAACAGCAATATCTACTGTAGAAAAGTGTAAATCTGGGCAAATTATCAGGGAGCTAATGTCATTAGAGGGTAAGGAAGCTGGAAGACAAATGCTATTTCAGCCCTGCACTCCATCACCTCACGCTGGGACCACACATGCTCTGCTCTGGACTTGAAACCTGTGTTTCATGTTACATGAGGATAACACATAGCAAAACAGGATTTGGGATCTTCATTTTCAGCTTCCATTCATGGAACTTGAAGCCCTCAGCCTACCCTGTTGTATTGTGCTTTCTATCCTGCCAAGAGAGGACCAATTACACAAACATACAAAATAATCACCACTAGACAACTGGCAAGAAAAATTTCCCGAACAGCTCTTAACACTTCTCCATGTCAGCTTCATCCTGTAAAATCCTGGAGGCACATTTTATAAGTACTTTACTTGCATTAATTTTAGTGAAGAATTACTTAGTTGAACATACCTTAAATTCTCTTAAAGCGCAAACAAGGTATCCTTACAGTCTAAAAACACTGTTTTACTGCACTACTCTTGCATACAGCTTTCTAACTCAAATTAATAACTATTTCTATGTTCTGCTGGGTCACTGTCACATCCCATTACAGAACAGTTCCCAAAAGGCTTCACTGTTGCAGCTCACAGTTGTAATCTCACAACTTTCTACACACTGCCTCTGACTATTGTACCTCCATACACTGTGGATATTACACCTGTACCTTGGCTGAGTAAAAGAAAGGGGATAAAGCAAGAGGGCTGCTTCAGTGCTTCTCAAACAGGCCTTCTGACTTGCTAGGCTGGGCAAGTGCATCAAAAGTAGACAAATCTTGATCTGCTTTGAAATGGAAACTTTAGACAAAAAAATACAGGCATGAGATGACACAGGTTTAGTATAACTCAGATGTGACTCCCACATTAGCACACATTACATCCAAGTATCAACTTATTTGACCAATTTAATGATCATCTCAATACATCCCGGGCTGATTTTTGCCTTGCTCTGATGTTGCAGAGTGGCAACATGGACACATTTTAAAGACAGTCCTTCCTACTACAAAATGACTACTGTCAGCAGAAGAAAATGTATCAAATTACGGCAGCCAGAGATTAATTTGGCTGCAGGAGATTTCCTGCAATCAAGAGTGGCTCCCATACCACATCCCTTGCAGCACTTCCAATAATTTCTCTTATGCGGGTTTTCATTTCCCAGTGGTGGCTCTTCACTCACAGCTGTTAATTCCATAGATGCTTTCCAGCAACCATGCCTTTTCTCAGTGAAACCTGAGGGACTTCTTTAGCCTCTTGTCAGTCTTGCAGCTCCTGACTTGGCAAGTGTGTGGAGGAGCTCTGCCACCCACGACCCCTGGTCACAGGTGTACACCATGGCAGCTGCTGCCAGTCACCCTTGGACCAGCTGATGTACCAGGACGGGGCACAAGAGTCACCTCTTCTGCTCACCTAGATCGAGTTGTGTCCCAACCTTCCTAAACAGCTATGGCTGAGACAGGGGATCAAGAGCAGGATGGGCCCTCATGCTCTGCCAGTGTCCCCAGACTGACTGTCAGAAGGAATCTGAAATGAGGACAGGACCTTGTTGCCTGCTCTGAAGACCTTTCAGCAGCTGGTATCCACCCCATAATAATAAGCAAAATAAATGAATCAGTATTTACACCAAGCAGCCAAACGGTAGAAGGTTTCTCACAGCTTACTAAATTCTCTGCACATTAAATAGGGCCAGATTGCCAGGCCCAGATATTGATGTTTCCCTCCAGAGGAGCAGCAGAGCTACTGTGCATCTGTGCATCTGCCCAAGCCTCACTCAGTCCTCTGCAGCTGTGGTTTGATGCTGATAAAGCTTAGCCAAGGGAGGCCTGAAGCAGCAATGCAGATTATTTCCTGATTATTTCCGGTCTGGAAATGGGAGCATTTCTGGGATATTTGGGACAGAGATATAGGCACAAGTTCACGACACATGAACTGAACACTCTCACAAAGTGTAAGGTTCTATCAGCACATTACTAAAACTGTCCACACATCCCCACTAACAATGCAGAGCCACGTGGATCGGCACAGGCCTCAATGTCTCAGACACCTGAAAAAACAGTGCTCCCACAGCTCAGAAATCCCCCACAAAAACACACAAAATTCTCACACTCCACCAAAACATATTTTTCCCAAGATATGACATTGTAAGCTTCCTCTCAGCCCTATGCCCCTGAAACCATTCTTAATCTTCCTGCCTCTTCCTTTCCACAGCATCTCTTAGCCTCCTCCTGTCTCTTCTCCTGCCTGTATGGGCCCATATGCCTTCATCAGTCGCTGCTTCATGGCTCTCCTTAAAAAAACCCTTCTCCCTGAAAAAACATCACATAATTATCTTGAAACTAATATGGTGTGAGTATTTTCCAGGCCCTGATAGAACAGTAGCATTTCTCCTAGGCACAAATACCTAGCACTCAATACTTAAAGGCATGTGGCCTGGCTTTGTCTATTATTGCAAAGAATAAGATTTTTTGTCACCTGTAGTCTCCATCTCAGAGTGCATGACTGCTCTGCACTGTTGCACTGCTAATGGAAAGCTCTGTGAACAACTGAGAAATGATCCTTGAACATCCTGCCTTGCCAGATTTCTTTTTCAGGGAGTTTTTCCCATTACTGGAATTTTACCATAGAAAAATTGGTATTCGGTATTACCAACCTCAAGAATCTTATCCTTCTTTCTTCAGCTCATCAGTGTATATAAAGCAGCTAAAACTCAGTTTCCTTCTTCTCAATTTTCTGCCTGTGCACCCCCTTGAAAGACATGAGGAAGATACAAACTGTGCTTGCAAAAACCCCGAGGTCAGAAGTGAGGTACAACCAAACCCCAGTTACAATCTGACCCTGTGGAAGACTCAGAAACACATAAAAATCAGTGTATAAATGCAGTCAGCAACAGAGGACTTCCAAGCAGACCCTTTTATGGACTCTGAGAGGGGTGTTTCAGGCAGACATCCGGATATCGAGGTCAGTACTGTGCATGTCCCAGCAGCCCAAAGAACATGACTGAAGAGGACCTGCTTTACATGTGCCCATTTTTCTATTCTTGGAAGCACTCTGCATTGCATTAGTAACATTTAGCTCTCTGGCCTAGCCAGGAGACACTCCAAGCATCCAGACCTTCTTATGTGATAGGATCCGAAAAGCTATATTTGCCTGTGAGCTGTGAATTGATTGCAGCAATATGCTGAGTGCACAGCGCAAAGTTTCACTGCTGGATACTCATCAGTAGAAGCACAGAGCATGTTTATGTACTGGAAAAGAATTCAATTTGAGTACATCCTGGGGATTTAACTCCTCCTTGTAGCTAATAGCATATAGCAATACTGCCAGGCTGTCTCTACACAAAGAGAGCAGAATCCAGTCTCCAATTTCCACTGAGCAGCTTAACCCATCTGAACTCTTCCCAAGGATGACAAGATTTATCCAGCAATGCCATTTCCTTAAGAGATCATCTCGTTGGATTTGCAGCAGTATCTACACACCTTTAAGCCATTTGCTAATATGGCAAAGCTAACACGTCATGGAAAAGATCACTGGATTATTTTCTGTTTTGTGCACACATGTATCAAACAATCAGCCGTGCTGGCATCACTGCTGCTGGTGGGAGCCAGGAGAAGGCTCTCCAGCATTTGGAGCAGCTGCTGGACATTACAGAGCTGGTGGTGAGGCATGTTGAATAGTGCCAAACTCTGCAATGCTGACGGAGGTGGATGGCTCTCCACTGCAGTTGCAGCTCATCTTCCAAGGAAGCTCTTGGTGCGATAAAACAGAAGGATGAGCTTCACTGGGATTTAAGCTCACAAGATATTGCACAGCTTCCAGGTGGCCAAGCCCCTCTGGAAGCATGCTGAAGATGCTTAGGATACAAAAGAAGCCACACACTGCCAGACAGCATCCAGCTGCTCAGGTTGGATGGTCACACACACATCAGTGCATGGCAGGGAAATCAGCAGCACTCTGGCTAGTCAGTATGGGAGCATACAATGTATTGGGAATGGATGCTTCCATAGCAACAGAAGCTGTAAAATCTTTGTCACTTCAGTCTTTTGTAAAAAGCATGGTTAAGGTCTCTCTTTCTGCTGTTAGTCAAACCATGGCACTGACAACTAGTCACTGTGGGCTTTTCCCAGCCAAGAGAAAAGAATCTGGCTTCTCTAAAAAGCATGCATCCCTAGGGATTATCTCTGCAAGCAACACTTCACAATTTCAGATAAATATTTATCAAAAATAAGCTAAGTTGTGTTACCATTAACTCCCACTGCTTGGTTCTGGTGCTCAGAGAGAAATAACCCTACCCTAAACAATCCAGTCTGCAGCTTAAACAAGAGTATGTGATGAATTAGCTGAATAAAAGCAAGGCACAAGCAGGACAACAATTAAAACCAAAGTATTCACCTCCACTCCACCATGTATATGTGTGTGCACATATATATGCATATATACATATTTATATATATCAGCATCTGCCAAACAGATAAGCACAGTACTCACTCTGAGTGGCATAAAGGCCTTCTGTTGCCTTATCCTCGTGCCCATCGAAGTCTCTGCTGGCCAGCTGCTTATTGGCTGTCTCCAGTCGTTCTGCAAAAAACAGGAAATACTTCAAGCATAAATATATGTATATAAAATTGTAGGCCAACCAAGAAAATAAGATGCTTGCCAGCAGAGCAGTATAAATAGACTCTCTGAAGGAGGATATTAAAATGGAAGCTGACACATACATAAAAGATGAGGCCTTTGACCTCTTCCATGAAGTTGTGTTATTCAGATTCACAGAAACTGGGGGGAAAGTCTCTGCCACTCACAGCTGACATGCCCAGGCAATCATCTCTCACACTACTCAAAATGCACAAGACATCTGCAATCTGAAATACCCAGCTTTGCAAGATGATGGCTGCTTCCCTGCAGTGAAGAGCTGCCCCTGGTACAGCAAGACATCCTGGGGAAAGGTAGCCCCCAGCCCAATGACACCATTCCTTGGGGATGCCCTGGGAAAGAAGGCATTTTCTGCAGCCAACGACAATTTCCCTGGGAAGGTCCTGCCTTCAGAAACTTCCCCCCTCCAAAAAGACCACATGACCCACCTTGAACCATTGCAAAAATCATAAGTCACCTTGGAGAAGGCACCTTGCTGTATGAGCAGTGAGTACCAATGTACCCCCCATCAGGAACCTGGATGGGCAATAGTTACCCAACATATCCTCCGTTTCCTTTCTCAAAAGGACACACCCTTGATTTTAAGTTTCTTAAAAACAGATACCCTTTGATACTCGTTGCTGGTCTGTAAAAGCACTGACCTTGGGGATTTATGGGTAACACAGTAATGTAATGCTCTACATTACAATTTGCTCTTCAGGAGTGGACAGAATACTGTGACTGGTGGCCTTGCTGTCAAATCCATATTTTCAAGTGCTCAGCACAAAGGCACCATCTAGAGCTAATTCTTACACTTTGCCAGAAGGTTTTTTTGCCACCAGGGTGTTGACAGCAGGTTGTCTAATGCCAATGAGCAGGGTCTTATTTCTCATTATGTGTTGCTAAATATTGTACGATGCCACTCCTCTAAAGCCTGCTGCTCTGGAGCTTGTAAGTGAAACATCAGGCCAACCAAAAGGGGAAATAACCACAAGCAACTGTAACGTACCACGCAGATCCCTGTTGAAGTCATGAAGTCTCCTAATTTCTCCTTCAAGTTTGTTTCTCATCGCTTTGTCCAGGGACTCCCTCTTAGTGGTGGTCTTGACCAAACCCTCATAAGCTTCTGAAATCCTCTGAATCTCAATTTCAAACTGAAAGGAGAGAGAGTTCCTGTTAAAGCCCTGTCAGAATGTGTCCCATCCCAGTGTCTGCTCAGCACATTCCAGTAAGACACAAGAGGTCAGGGCAATGCTCATGTCCAGTGTCATGCCAGTCCCCAACTCTGCAATGACCAATCTCCCTGGCAGAGGATAGCATGAAGCCCCAGCAATGCTCGTGGCTCCTGCAGTGGGGACCCCTGTAGACACCTGTGGGGCAGCTCACCAAGTCACATTGTCCCAGGACATCCCATTAGCAGCTCCCACAAAAACCCTGAGGTGGGTTAGACTCGATGGAACTGCTTGTTTGTCTTTGGTCTATGACCAAGGTGACTGCTTTAAAGCCATCCAAGAGGAGAAAAAACAAGAAATGGTGTACTTGTGTGGGCTGTATTCTCTCCTAGAGAGTGTAGGAGGCAACATATATTATTCAAGAGGTCCCTGATCCAGAACTTATCTCTGAGCTTTGAATGCCGCCAAAAGTATTTTAGGCTCAGCTCTGGCCTCGTATCATTTAGTGGTGAACTTGCACCTTAAGACCCGAGCCCAAAAGACTGACAGAAGAATAGTCCTGGGTAGAGTTTTGCTGTTCAGCTCAATCCATCCAACTCTTTTAATAAGGTAATGTCATGTCAAGTGATACAGCTTTGGTAAAATCATTGCTGCAGAGATGACCAACGTTGATGTGGGAATCTGTTCTTGCATGCCTGACCCTTGTGTTTGTGGAAAAAGGATTGATAATGTGCACAGGCACAAAACCAAAAGACATATACAGCCTCCTATCTTTCTAAATCTGGTGGTTTTTTGGCCTCTTGAGTCATGGATGGGACAGATTCATGATTTTTGAAGCCAGGGTGTGAGCTCACCTCCACTTGCTGAAGAGTTAGATCCCTTGCAGTAAGCTTCAATAATGATTTTCCAGCTGCAGCACTTGCAGAATGAAAGTTTCAGGGACTCTGGAGCTGTCACCTCACTGGATGTGTAAGAACCTGCAGTCAGGCTCCAGCAGCCTGGATCTGCACTTCTCACAATGCTGGAGCCACTCTGTCAAGATACAGCCCATGGGCAGGCAGCACCTCCAAACCACGCACCATGGAAAGCCTGGCAGAGCCATGATGGGGAAACCAGATTGCCTTCCCCAATTTCTGCTTCCAGCTTGTTCACAAGCACAAAAGCTGAAACAAGTGGGGAGATTCAGACTAGCCATGAGAAGGTGTTTCTTTACTGAGTGGGTGGTCAAACCCTGGAGCAGGTTTCCTAGAGAGGTGGTTGATGCACCAAGCCTGTCAGTGCTTAAGAGGCATTTGAACAATGCCCTTAGCAAGATGCTTTAATTTGATTCACTCTCAAATGTTCAGGGAGTTGGTAAGCCACTGTCTGCAGAAGATACTTTCTCCAGAGAGCTCCTACCACAGCCAAGCAGACTTGCCAGCACAAAAGTGGGTTTCCACAGCCTAACAGTCTGGCCCAATGCTGCTGGTTACCACAAGGGCTCTGCTTGGCCCTCTGTATGCTGGTATTTCCCAAAACACATCACCACGTAGCATTCAGCCCTGGAGGCAAAAACTTGCTGTAGCAAGTGCTCCATCAGCACTGAACAAAATTAAAGCAGAGCAGAACAGCCATAAATTGTGTTGGCGTTTCTCAACAGCTCTGGGATTTACTTCTCCTTCTTCCATGGAGGAGAAAAAAGCAATTCAGCCTTTTCTCTGCCTCGTAGCTCCTGGAGCCAACCCACTCAAACAACCCACACATGTGGCACAGGGAAGAGCCAGCCCAGCCTGGCAACTAAACTTCAGCAAGGTAACACCACTCAGAAAAGGGAAAATCACGCAACAAGCTCAAAATTAAATGCACACAATTCGTCTTCCAACTCTTTTTAGGTAAGAAAACGAGGCAACTCATCAAACAGCGCAGGGATTCATCACCATCTTGTACCTCTCTACAAAAAAGTCTGTTCACACACAACTGAGAATGTGACCACCCTCAGAACTGATCTGTTTGTACAAATGCCCAGGGAGTCAGACTGACTTTCTCTAACTTCTCCTATTCTGTAACAAATAAAAGTAATGGGAAGGTGGTGCTACCTAGAATAAAATTGTTACCCACAAACAAGTAGTCCTTCCTGACCTTTCCACTTGCAACAAGATGGAAGAGTTTTCACATCCAAAGTAAGTAATTTAACTCAGTCACATTTTCAGAGGCAATGTTTGTGGGAACCAAGGAAGACCTGCCCTGACCTTGTGTTCAAACACAGCAAAAGCAGCATGGGAGGGACACCATGTGTTAGAGATTTGGTTTCCTGAAGAAAGAATGCACTTGAGTGTGTGTTTCACTTTAATACTCCACTTACATTCCCCTAAAGTCAATGGGACTCAAGTCCACATTTTATTGACTGAAGTGAGACTTCAGCCCATGCTTGAATACCTTTCTGTTGGTGTCTGATGCAATAGACTTGCAGGGCATCCAAGATAAAGAGAGAGCCATTTCCAAGAGTGAAAGAAACCAGAATATTTATAGGGCATTACACTTAAATACCTTTCACTGAACAACGCAGCTTTTGTAAAATTAATAGCTGGAATATTTCTTTTTGCCCACAAAGGCCACAGGGAAGTCAGTATTAAAGTTTTTGCAGATTTCTTGGTGAATAGTTCATGTTGCTGCAAAAATTTTTTAACTAATTTTAGAAAATTCTGTGAACAAACTCAACTCATCTTGTTGCAGAGAAGGCAGAAAAGACAGCAGCTACAAAACACCTGATCTTTTTTCTGATCTGTTTGAACAGATTGTCACAAATTTCTCACAAAGCTGAGGCTGGGACATGGTCTCTCAGAGCTGCTGCTTCTTCTGTGAAGGCTATCTCCAAGAACACCCTGATCTGCATAGCATACCAAAAAACTGAGCTCCTATATAGACTCCTAAATTCAGAGAGAAAAGACCTGCAGTCTAAGCTCGTTTGTGTATAAATGGTGAGAACACATAAACGAAACAGTAGTGCAGGGTCCTAAATAAGTTATTTGGTCTGAGCCCTTGGGACGCAAAGCCAGCAGATCTGGGGGGCATCTCTGATTTGTCTTCAGTGAGCCTCAGTTTTAAGCAACTTCTACTTCATTTGATATAACTCTTCATCTTCTCACCCCAGGCAATGTGCAAGACATCACCCTTCTCCACTGAAAAAACCTGCATGCTTATAGAAAAGAAAGAGCATGCAGGATCTCTCAGAAAAATGAGGTTTGAGCAAAATTTTTACCAAATGGTTCTTTCAGATAAGGGGGGCACTGCTTTCAGAACCAACATGTTCAAATGGATGTCTAACACCATTTCTTAGAAACTCAAGGAGCAGTAACTGAAAGCCTCTAAGACAACCCAGTTAATCCATTTCCAAACAATGGACAACCCCACTGATGGCTGTTACACTTCCAAAGAGTGTGGAGCACCACATGAGCTTATTGAGGTGGACAAGACTGCTTGGGACAGATGAGAACACATTCTTCATATGGTTCTCACCTGCATCTCTAATCCCTGTGCAGATGGTGCAGGACTCCACTGCACCAGGAACATACTGCCCATGGGAGACTTCCAGGAAAAGCTCCAGTGAGGCCAGCATGGAAGGATGGAAGGGGAAAATATCCAGTTGAGAGATATCTGATCGGCTGCCCTGTCTCATCCTTCTGTAAGACCGCCATGGAGAGGCAGAGGTTAGAGATGGCCAGTGGTGCATCTCCATTGCAGTGACACAACTATGAAGAACAGCTGCCCAAGGGCAGAAGCACCAAGATAGTTATCCTGGCCAGGCCCCATCCCAATCTCCACACCTACCTTCTGCAGCTTGTCTGCCTTCTCGTAGTACCCCTCCAGCTCCTGCCGCAACACGTGGTTCTCCTCAGAGAGCATCTCTACCATCTGCTGCGCTCGCTCCACGATGGCAAAGGCGTCGGGTGTCAGCTGCTGGCCCGGCAGCATCGGGGGCTGGGCAGCTGCAGGAGCCGGCAGTGGGGGCAAGGAGCCTGGGAGCAGAGGGCCAGTGGTGGCCTGCGAGGACATGGGGCTGTGCTGCTGGGCCGGCGGCGGCGGGAAGGGCGGTTGGCATTGTCGGCTGTGGGAAAGCAAACATGGGCCAAGTGTTAAGAGTCGCACGCCCCCAAAATGCTTACAGGAGCTTTCACCTAATGACTGCGTGGTTTATTAATAGTGTTATAACTGGACAGTCATAACTTCTAAATACCAATGATTGCAGCAGAGACTGGGTAAATTGTCTCCTTGCATGCTCTTGACAGTGACGTACACATCTGGTATGAACGGATAAAGGAAGCACTGACTCAAAACCACCATTTTTGCCTAGGTGTGCAGCTAATACTTCAGCAGCAGCCAGCCTCCCCCTGCCTCCCCTTCCCATAAATGCCATGGCTGAGAAGCATAAGTCTGCAGGGTTGAAGAAAACACAAGGGATGCATTACTCACCCTTCAAAGACCGCTCCCTACCCAGAGCAAGACCAGCAGATCAGCTGAGTGGGGAGGCAAGAGGAAGTGATGTGAACAAAGCAGCATCCCTGAGTGGCTTTAGCAAGTGGAAAAGGGAAGTGCTGCTGCAGAACTGCTGGAGGCACAGCCCCATTCAATTACAGTGAGCCATGAAAGCCATCTTCCAGTGGGAGACCTCATTGTGTTACTCCCCGATTAAGGGCATCTATCACTCACCAGGCTCATATCAGGGAAGAATATGAAGTGAGCTGGTAGTGGATCTGCTTGTGAGCGAGGCTTGCTGTCAGCAGGCAGCTGCTTAATACACCTGAATCACAATTTGCAATGGCTGGAAGATAATCCAGGAGGATGTCTCAGTGAGGGTAAGCCTGCAGCTGACAGCCAGGTGGAATCACAGTCCCTCACCCGACCCATCTCCATCCCTCCATCCATTGCACAGGCAGCCCTTGAAGCATCGGCCAGGGGAAGCAGCCCCAGGCAAAATCTTGCTGTGCACAGGCTGAGCCACTCCTCAGCCCTGATGCCAAAGTTCTGAAATTTCTACACTGATCTTGTTAAAGAGACTCAACCCAGATCATGTGGTACCTCAGCATCAGGGCCCAGTTTGGCTGGAAAATAAGCTGGCTGCTGGACCTCACCTAAGTTTGCAATCAAGCACCTTCTGGGATTTGTATTTTAATGTAACTACAAGCTATTAGGCTTGCTGTTGATATCATTACCTTTATTTCTGTACCCTACACAAGGCACAAGACATAACGAACAGACATATCTACCCCACTGGGCCTCAAAGATCCATGAATGCTTTTTCTTAGACAGATAATTTTGTGCTATATAAATACATAGTAATTACGGTTACTGTTGTCTTCAGCACCTACACAACTTCTCAAAACAGTGTTTTCAAAAGCCTTCAGTGTTGGCCTAATTCTACTGACAATAACCTGCCACTTACTTCAACTGCAGCAGAACAAAGCTGAAAAGTGAAGGCAATTTTAAAATCCTGCCCTAGGAAATGAACAGCACTGCTCAAACAAACTTGTCCCTGCCAAGCCACACGACAGCAACACAAGCCAGCAATTCAGCCTTAATCTTCTGTACAAACAAGAGTGAAAGCAAATTGGGCTCTGCAGGCCCCCAGACACAGCACCCGCACAGTCCCACACTCTCATCCTAGCTTTGTCCAATGCACCCATTCTGGCACAGAAAGGTACTGAAATGGAGGAAACACCAAACACAAGCACCCTGCTAACCTGGTCAGAAGTATAGACCAGTGTGCCTGGGAAGAAGATCCCAGCAGAGCTTCATGCAGCCAGCATTGAGGAAAGCTGTGCTGAGCTCAGTCTTGAGATGGCTTTTACCTGCCTAGCAAAGACATGCTTTAAGGCTGTGTCTCTCCTGTAAATTAAACATCCATGGAGGCAGCTCAAAAGCACAGGAGAGGGACCATTCCCCACCCTGGGCAGCTCCCAGGGCCAGAAGGGTTTGCTCTCAGTCCCAGGCATATTAGTTCTCTGGCAGAGGTGTAGGCTAAAAACTAAGGAGCTAAATGTCTATTGAAAGAGGATAAAACTTTCCAAAAGACAGGAAGCCGGGGAAGTGCGAGTGACACTTCACAAAAAAAAAAAACACACAAGAATTCATAGAATCACAGAACGATTTGGTAGGAAGTGATCTTTAAAAACCATCTAGTCCCACTACCTTGCCAAAGGCTCGGACATCTTCCACTAGATGAGGCTTTTTAGGGCTCCAACCAACCTGGCCTTAAACACTTTTCATGACAGAGCATCCAGAATTCTCTGAGCAACCTGTTGCAGTGCCTCACTACCCTCAGCACACAAAATTTCTTCCTTATATCTAATCTAAATCTACCCTCTTCCAGTTCAAACCTATTTTCTTTTGTTCCATCTCTACAGGCCTTGGTAGAATGTCCTGCTCCAGTTTTCTTATAAGCCTCCTTTAAGTATTAGAAGGCTGCAGTAAGATCTCTCTGGATCCTTCTCTTCTCTGGGCTGAACAGCTCCAACTCAGTCTCTCTGCATAGAAGAGGTGCTCCATTCCTCTGATAGGCATAGTTCTCACACCATCCCCACAGTCCCCCTTTCCTTCTGGTACTCCAGTATGAAAACCTGGCAAGGGACCTGATGCCCATCATGGGACTTGCATATTCTTTTGCACAAAATATGAACAATAAATAATGTCATGAGTGAGGGATGTCACTCATAGTGCAAACGATGCTCCACAAGTGAATGTGAACTCAGACAAGCAACACCTCCTCAATGCTGGTGACAGCCAGTCTGTGCTCATGTGTTTTACCACGGCAATTAATTCAGTTAAGTGTGAGCTTGCTCGTCTTTACCAAAAGAAAAGGTATGACTGGTTTTATGCAAGTAAAACCCCAACTGTCTGGATACAGCTACACCCCTACAAAGACACTTAGCAGCAAGTAGAAAATTTGCAAGATTTGCTGCAGGTCCAGATTTTCTCACTTCTCTGTGGGAATAGTGCAGAGTAATAGAATCAAATTGATCTCTGAATCTGAACCAGTGGAGATACAGCAATTTTTCTTTTTCATTATGAAGCACAGCAATCTTTGTCCATAGATACACCCTTTAGACCCTTGAATGACCTTTTGACACGGTACTTCTGGGAAATCTTAGCCTTTCATCAATCTTTTCTTGTCACTTTAGTCTGTCTAGCTTTACACTACAGAGGAAGGAAACACCATAGAGATCTCTATTTTTTTGAGCTACTAAAGATTTACACCCTATAGTAGCTGCCAGCCACCAGAGTCTCAGCAGCCTGGCCACAGGAGAGATTCTCCAGTGTTTTCCAGTTTGGAAACCGAACAGGTACAACTGACTTTACACCTCTTGAAGCACAGCTGTTCAACAAAATTAATGTTTCTAACTTTATTTTTATTTGTTCAATCTGTCCCAATTTAGTTGTGACTTATCCAACTGCAAAATCTGTGAGTATATACGCAATACAGCAATTTACATTAACAAATCAGCATTTGCAAAAATAGGAATGTTATAACATCAGCCTGGTTCCTATCCAAATTCTCATGTAAAGCTCCAAAGAAACATAACAATCAGGATTATCCTGAGGTCCTTTGGGCTTAGTAAAGAATGACATTCTCACAATGCTTCTACTGTTTTTTAAATGTTGATCTTACTCTGCATTAGAGCAGGTTAAAATCTTTCAGCCAAAGACCATCCTTCTTAAAAGCATGCGACAGTGGAACGTTAAGCGTTTTGGCTCTCTGCAACATTTCAGCTACGCATCTATTAAAAACATTTTTTTTGTTGACATTATTGTAGAAGTAGGGCTCCTATAAGCTTCTGCAACGCATTGTAAAGGAAGAAAAAGAGAAAAAAAATTAAGGAAAAGAGCTTTTTGAATAAAGAGTACCAGCAAGCAAGTCAGGCTTTCAAGAGCTACTGTGCTGGGGTCACCAAGCACACTCTCTTTACACAGATATAGCTTGTGATACATATATAATAGCTTACTACCTACAGATTGCAATACAATGTCTTCAGCAAAATACTTGACAGCAGACCTCACTTTCATAAGAAATCCCTCAAGATGTTAGGGCTGCCCCAAATTTAGGCATGGTCTTAATACTCCTCTTATACTGGACCACCTAGGAGCAAGAATTACCAAGGCAGAAGAATCTAAGGAGACTTTGTAACTTTATGTAGGAATAAGAAACCTGGAAAGGAAAATTAATGATAAAATCCACTTGCTGTTGATGACCAGGAAATCATAAATACAAAAGAGCTGCTGCTGGATAAAGCAGCACAGTATTAGTAATAACATGAAAATGCCTATAAGTGTTCTGGAAAGGAAATTCCACCTCAGCCTTGCTACAGGTACAGTGAAGCTCTCCTCTGTCTAGGGTTGGAAAGGGGCCGGTGTAGGACAGACTTTGTTTCCAACACACCATGGCATTTACATTCATAATTAAAATGCCCTCCTCTAACCTATTTAGCTCATCTTTCTCTGCCTTCCTTTGCCTCTAGGGCAGACTGGCCTATTTCATCTTTCAAAGACTCTCCCAAGGAACTTTATCTCACAACTTCATGCATCTTCCGGCTCTTCATGCTCTGGCTGAGTCAGTGATGAGAATAAGGCGTTCCTGAGGTGCAGCTCTTTGAAGTTGCCTTAGGCTTTTACCTTACAATGAGAGTAAAAAAGTGTGTGAAATGTGCTTATTCCTGCCCACTGACTGGAAGCCTTCAGTCTGGATACTAACCTCAGACCAGGTTTCATTATGATTTCTGCAGTCACAAAGCAGACTTCAAACTGTCTCACTGTGAATAACATGGAAGAAACAGTAATAGACCATGCAGGAAAAAAAAAATAGGATCCTGGGAAAGTCAGCAAGCCCAGCCGGATGGTCATGGAGCAAGGAAACACAATTATAGATCCACCACTAAATGGTGATACAGAAAGAAATGGGAGAACATTTGCCAAAGCCCAGACATGGCTCTCATGGCATTCTCTGTCTTATGGAACCAGCAATACTTGCAGCACATCATAAACACAAGTGTCTGTTTCAAAAAACATTCTGCAGACTTGGACTCACATCTCTTGAATTCACTATTTTGTTAGGTGACATTTGTTAGCTCTGGAAAGACTTGGCTCAGCTTCTTTGGCATGATTACGTAAAGATTTTGCAGGGCAAAAATCACAATCTAAAAAGACATATGCTGTATCAAACATACGCAAGGTAGTTAAGAGAGGGACAGGATATTGTATTTCCTCACAGAGATCCACACTCGGAACAGATTCTCAGCATAAGGAAAAGATGCCTTCCTCAAACTCAGCACTTCTAGATGAACCAGATGGGATAATAACAGAGAAGGGTAAGGGGAAATCACAAGGCATGACACCAAGCTGTGGACACAGCTTAATTTCTCTTCCATTTATTTTAATGTAAGGCATATTAGACCAGAAGGAGAGGATACAAGGCAAAGCTCCTCTGCAGGGCTGAGGAGCCATCACGTCAGATGGAAGCACAGCCTCCAACCCACGCTCATGCTTGGGCTATCCTTGCAGAGAAAAGCCAGGACAAGTCAGTTTGGGTGTAACATCCTTCAGCTTGTCCACACTGCTAGCAAACCCACCTGCCTGGGCTATCTCAGGGAAGAAAACGAGCTCCTTGTGTCCTGTCAGCAGCCACCAGCATGGTTGAATCAGTAAATACCAACAGGTTGTCTGAAAACAGAAGTAATATGTGTGGGGGGAATAAATACACAAATAACTGGAGAAGCAGCAGACTATTTCAGCAGTTAATTATAGACTTCTACATCCTCGCAGGGTGGAATTTTGTGAGGCACATAAAAATGGGATGTATTTAAAAACAGCCCAGATTTATTATTTTCATTGATTCTGCATGCTGACCTTCAATACTCATGGATTAAATCAGAATGAAAAGGTGCCTGCATGATTGTCTTCTGCACGTACCATAAATTAATTCCCCTCAGTAAGAAGCAGAGTTTCCAGTTAAAGGCTTCATTTGCAATTATACACGCTTTTTATTAATAGTGCAGAGAAAGAGATCCTTCTGAATAAAAGACTCCAGGATCTGACAAGAGCCACTGGGATCAATGAAGAGGATTCATTGCACTGAGTGGTCTGGATCACTGCTTAAGCAGTACATGGAGAAACAATACTGACTTGAGCTGGTCCAAGTTCATCCATATCCAGGAATAAATACAGCAAGCTAAAGTACAAGGGTGGAAAATACTATCCTGGGCTGTGACAACCCTCACATGCCTGACTGGATAACAAGCTGTATGGGGAGATCCCAGGGTGACAACTGCAAGTGTTAATAAGCTATGTAAACAAGGAACACTGAGTCAAATCAGAGGTGTTACTACACCTGATTAGCCTCTGGTCCAGCTGGTACTGAACCAGTGTTCAGGTTGGCTTTCCACAGTGAAAAAAAGGGATTTTGACAATAGAGGAATAAGTACAGGGCTCCAAGCTCCATCTGCTAAATGTATTAAAGGACTGATAGCACAGGTCTCTCACTGTATCTGACGAAGATTTTGCAAAATCCCTGGTAACTAGAAAATACAGGCTGAAACTAAAATGGGGATCCATGCCAGAGATGGCAATTAGCTAGTGGAACAAGGCTGTAGAGGCCATGATGGATTCTCCAGATGGAGACTGTTATACTCACCAGGACTGAATGTTTCACAAACTGGAATTAATTCACAGCATTGTGCAAAAAACTAAATTAGATTAGTTCCAAGCCCTTTTACCTAACAAACTGTGACTTTCTGAACCTGCACCTAAGGAAAGTTAGCAAAGACACCATTCAGGAATAGCTGCACATCTAGGAAAGGAAACGTTTTCTAAAGATTATTATACTTGGCCAACTTAAAGCATTCAGAAGTTGTGAGTCAGGGCCCCAAGCATCAAGCAACTGGCTGAAAAATACTGGTATTTTGAAAGGAAAAAATTGGTTCATTTTTATTTGCCTTCTGGTTGTTTTGTCCTTTAAGCTTCAAGGTTCAAGCTCTGCTCTCCAATTCTGATATCAATAAAACAGAAGTCACTAAATCTGATTTATATAAATGCTGAGACTACCCCTACATCTTATGACTCTAGGAGTTCTTCAGTACAACACCAATTACTTTGACATTTACAATAAATTTCAAGATTTCACCCTGATGATTATAAAGGCAGTGTTTCCTTTAAAACCAGTCATGTGCAAAAGAAAAAGTCAAACCAAAAAAGGAAGTTAAGCAGCAGCTACAGTTATTCCATTATCCTTCAGCTCCCTGCCAGCATTGGTCCATTTCCAGCTACACTTCCCTTGTCAAAGAAGGACTGTGGGGAAGTGGGGGCTCAGTGACTCTTTAGGTCTTTTCCATCCCTGGTGAGTGCTTTTTCTGGATCGATGTTTCTCCTTTTTTCTGGAACACAGAAGCCTTTTGCATGGTCCCTGTCCAGAGGACATCAGGATGGATGGACTGGGGAACTGATATGACCAAGACAGAGGGAATGATATGCTGGGGTCTCCCAGACCCCAGAATTTGAGATTCATGTCTGACCATGAGCAAAGTTCTGTATCCACCAGCTTCTTTCCCAGACACTCCTGATGAGATGAAAGCTGAAATTCCTCACCTCACTTGTTCTTCTAACATAAAAATCAGCCTCTCCAAACCTTACCCCTACTGTTAACCTTATGAAAGCAGGTAGTCCACTATCTCAACCTCTTCTGTCAAGGTCCTCCATCCCAGCCACATGCCTGGCAATGAGCCTCCCCAGAGCCCAGGTAAGGGGAGAAGCATTGAGCAGGTGCAGTCACAGGAAGGTTTGTGCTTGGGAGCAACCCAGGAGTGTGACACAGCATTCCCCCCCAACCCTGCACCCCACTCCTCCAGCAGGGCTCAGACTGTGACTGCTGCCCAGACAAATCCTCTAGTAAAGACAGGGCTGACATCCCTGAACAGGTTACCTGCCTTTATCCTCTCCAAACGCTGAAATATTTGGCACAGAAACCACTTCATGAAATTGCATTTTAACCATCCCAGAGGTGGGCAAACCCATCCTGTCATGCAGCCTAAGATGCATGCAAGGATGCACTGGAGCACAGCTGCTGCAGATAGAGAAATGACAAGTGATGAATAAGCACACAGGGACTACAGTCACCTCCTAACTGCTTTTGTCAACCAAATCTTCCTGGGTGACAGGACCATACAGGGATCCTACAGACCATGGAACCAGTTATAAACTGGGATAAGCGCAGAATAAACTAAGTGAGTTTATTTCCTGGTTTTCAGTGACAGCAGTTCATAATAATTGAGAAAAATCCCAGGTAATGAATATTTCAGTGTGCCAAAGGAAACTGACAGGTCAACATTCCTGTGTTAAAAAATACAGAGAAGCCTGATATGAGGATGAAGACCATCACTTTGCTGAGACTCAGAGGCTCACTGTCTAACATGTGAACACAGCCAAATGCTCCTCCATCACTGACAGGAAACTCCCCCAAAATCCAGGCGCCATGTGAAGGGAACCAAGAATGACCTGAAATTAACCACCTGTATATCAGGATCCATAACTGCCTGAAATAAAGCTCAAGAGACACCATACATCTTAGAGCAAACCTAGCTTTGGTGAAATAACCCCCAGCCATTATAACCCCCTAACCTACATCTGTACAAGCTTGCTGGCATAGCCAGCAGGGATATATGCAGAGTGAGAAGTATTAAGGCCCTTGCTGAGTTGCAAGAAAGATACCACTGAGGATTGTTTAAGTAAGTGTGCAAAACTTGGCAGCTCTGCTCTGTCATGCTGCCAGTCCTCTGCTGCACTGCATATCCCTCCTCCCCATACCTGACAGGAGGGAGATTCCTCCAGCTTCATACAAAGAAAACAGCTCACAGGGGTAGCAGACATCCCCCCTGCAGTGTGATTTGGGGGTAAACAATGCTGCCTTGCCCGGAACAAGCAGTGATCACCATCACAAGCCAGTGGATTTCTCCCCACAGCTGCTGGGGTGATCCAGCCTTTGCTGAGGACTGGCATGGAAATCTACACTGAATCAAGAGGGTTTCTCAGCATTAACCTTGCTGAACTGGGCAAAGCTCTGGAAGTGGCCCCAAAGGGTTTTCCACTTGACCCCAGTGACGTTCCCAGTTAGCTGAAGCACTGCATACAGCACCCAGCTCCACTCACTTGCACAGACTCAGAACGCTCTGTGGCTATTGAACCAGCATTTTCCAAGAGTGATAAAATACCCAAACCAGCCCTTTTTCTGTGGGGATGAGTCTACTCAGGCTGGATATGTTTGTTAGCACCACAAACAACTGCAGGAAAGCATGACCCCACATACCTTCACATCCACATAGGTCTTTCTTTGCATAAACAGGCATTTTTGCTGAGGTCTTAAGCATCTTGCTCTGAAAAAATTGCATAAACACCACACAATGGCCATGCATGCTGCTGTAGAAAGTCTCAGTGCAGGCCTGCCGATTGTCACAGCCACCTTGCCCCTGTCACTGAAACTGTACTCTGAGTTTCCACCTGTCTTGACACAAAACCCATCCTTTCTACAAACATGGAAAAGCAGAGCATTCCCTCCTGCATTTCATGCCTTACACATTTTGGACAGAAAGAGCCAGGTCAGTTGTACCTGTGCCTCTTTGTGCCTGTGCTGTAGTAGAATAACTGTGTGCAACTTAAGATGATGCCAACAAAATCTTTGGGGATTTGGGGTTCAGTAAGGACCCAATGAGGCAGCTTGCAATATGGAGACTGCTCACATTCACACCAAAGGACTTCAGACTTCCAAACCCAACAAAGTAACTGAGAGGTCAAAGAGACAGGGATGAGACAGAGAAACACTTGCATTTAGGTACAGCAAGGAAAAGGAGCCTTTAACACTCCACCTCATCCCTGAAGGCAGGACCCGCACCACTCGCAGGGATCAGCACACAGCCAGCGAGGACTGGATTATTTTTAAGGCGCTTGGAATAAACCTGTGCTCACAGGGAGGCCTGGCATGAGGAGCCCAGTACCGTGAAAGCCCCACGTGAGCTCTGTGGGAAGATTTAAGCAACACACAAGTGGAATATAAGCTTTCTAGAGTCCTTGTGGGAGATGCAGGTCCCTCCAGCAGCAGGGCCTGCCATGCCAGCCACAGGATTTTACATCCCCACAGCAGGGTGTGATGTCCCCACCACGTGCCTGGAGCTACAGCTCACTCTGGCCACGTCTACACAAGGCCCAAGCCCCACAGACACCAGCTCCTCCTGGGCAGGACCAGGCAACCCTGCAGAGCCACCCCAAAGGCCATTACCTGCTGACCCCGTACTCCGGGGGTGGCTGGTAGCGGACGAGGGCCAGCTCTGCCCGGGCGGGCTGGGGAGCGGCATAGGTGGCCTTGAGGACATCTTGTGATGGCTGCTCGCCGTAGAAGAGCCCATGCTCCTGGGCCTTGTTGCCTGGGGCCGCTGCCTTGCCTTTGTAGGGGTACTCGGGAGGTGGACCCCGTGGGTCCGTGGCCTTGCTGGCTTGTGGGGCTGCCTTGAAACCCTTCCCACCTCCTGGGGCTGGGGGGTGCTGCTTGGCCCCGTTCCTCTCCAGCGACAGCTGCATGATCCTCTCGCTCAGCGAGCGGACGTGGCCCTGCTTCAGCTCCTTCAGCGCCTCATCCTTATGCGCCTGCCCACTGTTGGCCCGGTTCACTGTCGGCCTCCCCTCCGTCCTGGACTTCTGGCTGGAGGAGCCATAGAATCCCGGTGTGGCGGCGGTGGCTGGTGGTGCAGGCTGGCCACGGAAAAACTGAGACTGGGCCTTGGCCTCCTCATAGGTAGGGAGCTCCTCAGTGCTGTGTGGGGGCTGCGGGGCCCGAGGCTGCTTCTCCATGGCAGCACCGTCCCCCTGGTGCTCCTGCCCCTGTGGTTCCTGCCGCCCTGACGGCTGGACCATTGGCAGGTCTTCGGGAGCAAGGTTTTCTGCGGAAGAGAGAGTGCTGGCAGTGCTGTTGGAGGGGCCGGCGCTGCCCGTCGCCTGGTGCTGTATGGCCAGCAGGTTCATGTTCTCGCTGGGGTTGCCATACCTCAGCCGCTCCTGGATCAGGCGCTGCAGGACGGTGCCGGCTGCCACCTCCTCCGCCCCTCGCATCTCCGCCTCTGGCACACGGCGGAAGCTGGGTGGGCGCAGGGTGCAGAGGGTCTCCTCGGCTGGGCAGGGAGAGAGAGGTGGCCATTAGCTCTGCTGTCCAGGAAATCTAATTCCCCCTGCTATTTCTTCCCTTCCTACATCCCACAATGGTGACCCCGTGTCCAGGATGCATCCCATGGGCAGTGTCTGGTTGGGATTCCCCTGGCAGCACAGGGGACATGGCTGGAAGCCAACAAAGGAGGCAGAGCACTGCTCATCCTCCACCCCTAAACCCTAATTCTGTTTGGCAGTTACCCCTAAGAACACATTCCAATCCCCTCCCTGGCTTCCCCCTCCATAATATTCCATGTGTCCCATACCCACAGCTCTGAACCTCCCTCTAAAAGTCAACAAGGGACATTCCATGTCACAGGGAAATTTGGTATTTTCTAACAAGGATAGGAGAGGATAGGATAGGATAGGATAGGATAGGATAGGATAGGATAGGATAGGATAGGATAGGATAGGATAGGAGCCTACAATGGTTATCTCATCCCACTGCCTGACCAATTCAAAGCTCACAAAAAGTTAAAGTATTTTATTAAGGGCCTTGTCCAAATGCCTCTTTAAACACTGACAGGCTTGGGGCGTTGAGTGCCTCTCTAGGAAGGCAGTTTCAGTGCTTGACCACTCCCTGGATATGGCTCCTACAAGTTACAGAGGCAGCCTGCATGGCAATACCAACTGCTGTATTTTTGATAGCCAAAGGTGTAAGTGTACTGTGTGCCATGACAAAATAAAATGTAAAATATGTCACAGAAAAACTGTGAAATAGGATTGAAAATGAAATAGGACTGAAAATTAAATAGTCCTAAAGGTCTGAGAATAATCTGTGCTCTGGCATCTTCCTCTAAAACTGCAATTTCCCTTCTGTCTGAAAACACTATTTCTAAGGCAGTCAATACTAACTGTTGTAATTTTGCTAGGTCAACACAAGGAAGGCATTATGGTCATAGACGTAATGCCAGCATTTTTTTTAAAAGCACAGACAAATTACACAACCCTAACACAGGCTACTGAAGTCATTCAGAGTCAATGGCACCATCTTTGCACTATATGTGCAGTGGAGCTTGCCTGGAGCTAAGCATCTAGAAGCACTTGGACAAAGCTCTCAGGCACATGGTGTGATTCTTGGGGTGTCCTGCAGAGGCCAGGAGTTGGACTTGATGATCCCAGTGCGTCCCTTTCAACTCAGCATATTCTATGATTTAAAGACGGCTGACACCTTTGGAATCCCTCCCTCCCTTCTGGAGCCCTCCTTCCACCCAAGAAGTACTGTAAGATGTCTATCTGAACACTGTCTGAGCTCAGAGGAATGTTCCTGAAAGACTCCAGTGCAGACAAAAGTGAGAAGAGTCTTCCAGTGTCCCTAGGCAAGAAGGAGGTACTTTCTGCAGTTTGGTTTCTTGAGGTCAGTCTTGGCAACTTTCTCTCTCCTGCTGTTCCCAATTCTCAGAGGAATTTGTCAGGACTTACATTTGTTTTTTGGCATTTGAAAGCAGTTTAAAAGCAAACTTTCTCTTGAGGTCTGGTCATTTCCCTGAGGTCTCATCAATTACTGCACATGCTGGGGGATAACTTATATACAACCTGGATGCCAGAGGGAAAGAAAAGCCTTTGACTCTTAACAATGATAAGAGGTCCTTTATGCTAACATTTCTGTAGCAAAGCCTGAAACATGATTGTGGGGCTCAAGATGGAGAGAAGATTCCCTGGCTGTTTCACTCCACACCTGCTCTAGGAGACACATCACTCCTGCTTTCCCTGAAACAATGTTATGTGCCTGCCAGCCTCACCTGCTGGGGTTTGCAGCCTGGCCACCAGCTCTCAAAAGGTCTGTCAGCTTCTCAGTATGGTGTTTGGGCCAGGAAGATGCACAGACACACAGTGCATCTCCAGGTACCTGTCTGCTCAACAGCCAAGTATCCAGCTGCTTTATATGTCCCTGCAATTACAGCAAACTTTTGCTGCTTTGTTCATATTATCACAGCATACAGAAGCCTCACCACACTGGACATTTTTGCAGACAAGCAATAATGACTCCCTAACACACCAGAAAGCTTACAGTCTAGGTTGTTAGACAACACCAGAGAAAAGCCTAATGAAAAGGGATAAAGCCAACATCACTCAGTCAAGGCAATTCTTTATAATACATCAGGATTTCCACTTCTGTGCTAGTCATATTTTCATCCTTATATCTGGGAGGTGAATTTTAAATTGCCTAGTACTGAAGTCCAGAAGGACTGACCACAGTGACCTTTCCACAGTGCCTATGGTCTTGCTCCATCAGCAAAAGAGCCATGGAAATTGGTCCAGCTGTGCAGTGAAACACAACTGTGTCCTGAAGGACAAGTGGAAATTATGTACCCTCCACAAATACAGGTGACAAGTGATGGTGGGTCACAATATACAAGTCAAAGGTAACCTTGACTCTACGAAGGATGAGAAGTTTGCCTTCAACTCTCTAAATATTACTTGCAAATGGTTTAAACTGCTCGATTTATTTGGGAAAAAATCTGGAAGTAAATACAGTAGGTTCATACAGAAGTGTGGCCACGCACTTACCAGCTTTTTCTTTGGCACTGATCACTTCAGCCGCTAGTGGGGACACTTCATGCCTGCCAGCAAACAACTGGTGATCCTGGTAAAGAAAGCCAGTGTCTTCCAGCACCTGGACAGGGCTGGTAGGCTTGTAACAAACAGATGTGGAGCCTGTAAAAAGAAGAACAGAGTGTCAGTAAAGAAACAGCATGAATGATAAAATATGAAGCCATGACTTACGACAGTAGTCCAAAAAATTTCTTGAGCATGGCTAGGTGCTGAGAAGCCCTTCTGAGGCCAGAGAACAAACCCTCTTCAGTCCACACTTCCCAAATAACATGTTAGCTCTGAGGAACAAGAGGCAAAACACCAAGTCACCAGCGCTGTTCCATGCATTGACCCAGTCTGGCCCACAGGGTTCTCAGTCCAGGTACAAAGAAAGGTTTGTAAGAGCTAACAGTGACAAGTCACAAGCTCACAAATCAAGGCATAGCCCCAGGACATGAAACCAATAGAGCCAGCGTAAAACTGAACAAGGGAGCGGGTAAAAAGAAGGAAAGGTGAGGACACAGCCACACATTAAATAGGGCTATAGTCTGGGAAAGGCCTTACCACAAAATCTGCTTGTGAATAATAGCTTAGCAATACAGAAAATTGCTGACACATAAAATATAACCAGTGCTATCAAGGGAGAGAGTTTATAAATAATTTTGTCCAGATGTTCTTAATATGGTAAGGAGTGGATGTAGCTGGAGGGCCATGGGAATTTGTGTTGCAGACCCACAGTATCCCATAGATACTGATGGCTGGACTGTGCTGGTTTTGCTAGGACAGAGTTAATTTTCTTGTCAGTAGCTAGTGTGGGGCTATGTTTTGGATTTGTGCTGGAAACATTGTTGATAACACAGGGATGTTTTAGTCTCTGCTGAGCAGTGCTCATACAGCATTAAGGCCTTTTCTGCTTGCAACTTGGCAAACAACAAGGCTCATCCTAAATTTGTTCTCAGGAGTGCTTGTTTAACAAGCTGATAGAAAATGCCTAACAGCAGTGTTAAGCCAGGAATGACATTGGCTTGACCCTATATTTCAAGCCACAACCGACATTGGCATAATCCTACAATTCAAGAAAGATACAGACTGTACAGGGTACAAAGGAGAGCCACAAAAATACTCAGTGGGCTGTAGAACCTGTTGTGTGAGGAAGGGCTGAAGGAGTTAGCTCCTTTCTCCCCAGAGAAGAGCAGGCTGTGAGGGAGCTCTCATTACAGTCTTGCAGCATTTAAAGGGAGGCTACAGAGAGGAAAGAGGCTCTCTCTTCACAAGGACCTACAGTGAGAAGGGGCAGCATGCACAAGTTGCACTAAGAGATGTTTTATCTTGACATGAAGATGAAACTTCTTACAATGAAAGCAATTGCTAACTGAACAACCTCCCCAGGGATGTGGCAGACTCCTCATCACTGGAGATTTTCAGTATGTGATTAGACACTGTCCTAGATAATCTCATCTAAATTGTCTCCTTCCCTCAAAAGGTTAGATGAGATGATCTGTGAGATCCCTTCCAACCTGGTCTGTTCTATGATTTTATGATTTTTTATTTTCTCATTTTTTCTGAGAACTTACTCATTTTTGTAAAGGGAGGCTCTTTGAGGTTCAAACTTTGGAAATTAGCATCTCCTGGCTGCAAGTTCCCTGGCACAACAGGCACACAGCAGGCTCACTCTCCACTCACCCCACTGGCTGTCACATGTTTTAGGCTAAGGGAATGGCCATCAACTTCTAGCACCAGCCACTGCCAAGGACTTGCTTGAGGAGGAGACAGAGTGCTCTAAGTGGCACCGGTGATGCACCCAGCTATCTCTGTGGGGCAGGAAGCCCACAAGCACAGGGATCTGCAGCACCCCACTCTGCAGGAAAAACAGCCATCCATGAATGACTGGATTTATTCATCCTGACTGCTTGGTTTGTACTCAGCTAACTGCATGCTCCCTGCATATATTACATTGCTAACCCCATGCAACTGCACGGAGCAAGGCAGCAGGGGGATAACAAGGGAGTAGGATCCAGCCTGCCATTTCTAGAGGCATGAAGACACTATTTTCTTCTGTGCCGTGACGAGAGGAAATAGGCATTTCTGCAAAATGTTAATGAATTCATCACTTTACCATTCATATTATGCATGAATGTGTACGGCAGTTATCTATATTTAGAGAGCAAGAGGGAAAGATTGCTTGCTTGAGCCGATCTAAGCCATATATGTTTGTGAAAACAAGCACAGCAGACTGGTCTGTAAATTGTGCTGATGCTGACACAGACCCAAGAGAAATCTCAAGTACACTAACTCCCAAAATTATTGGCCTATTCTGGTAGAGAATAGGATTAAAGACACCCTTCATTGCTCCTCCACACACAGTCCTGCCTAGGAATTTGGAATCCTGTATGTAACCAGTGCATTTCAAACCCAAGCTTGTTTTAAGAATAAAAAGTAGATTGGGGTGAAGCAAAGAAAGCCTGCGCATCCAAGGAAGAAGACAAGCAGCTTCAAGGATTACAGGCAACCTGGGCAGCCAGCAGATACTGGCTTGACCCCACCACTCACCAAAGAGAATTCAAAATAAATAAACTGTTAGCAAAACTGTATCCTTGCCTTCTATATTTCAAGTCTGTAGGCAGTCTTGGGTCATGGTTTCAAATTTTACAAGATGGAGAACAAAGACATGGCTTTTTCTTTAACAGGAGCAGAAATTCTCACCTAACCACTCGTCCTTGGTTGTCGTGGCAAAGTAATATTCTACTGAAATCAGGAATAGTAAATGCCAGCATCTGCCAAACTGCTCAGTTTCTGATCTCTGTTATATCAGAGTCAAAATCAAGTAGTCCCAATCGAGGCAGAAACTACTGGAGTGTGCTGCACCCATGTTGATGTTTTATCATCATAAAATGATGTAATGATGTTTTATGATGTTAAAAATGATGTAACAATATTTTATGTTCATTCACAGTAGGTTTTAATAAAATGTCAGCCGTAACTGACACAGAAAACCAGTTTCTGTGTAACACAGAAACACTTGACAAGAGATCAGTACTTGGCAGACAGCCACAATCCAGATCACGGGCAATAAGGCACCACTTGAAAGCTTAGTGGAACCTCACAAGCCATTTGGAGCAAGGCTTATTTCTTTCTCCCCTTGCTGTCACTGAAGTCTTCCAAATCCCAGCTCCCTTCCCTGAAGGGAAAGGCTTTATTATATCCAGTTCTGACATGGTCCAAGGCACCCATCCAATGGTCAGGCACTTGTTCCTTTCCCAGAGCTCCTCATTCCTCTATGATGCTCGCCAGAAGAGCAATTTTCATCCCTGTAACTGATTCCTGGTGCCAGAGCAGTGGTGCCCAGCAGCCAGGAGTAAGAAGCCAGTTTGAGGGCAACCTAGGATGAAGACCATCACCCTGCCAGGGGCGTGTTCCTGGGGAATGCGTTTTTACCCAAACTAGACACAAACCACAGCTGCTGCAGCTGCTGCCCCATATTCTGGGATAACCACTGCCAAGAAGAACCAAGCTAATCATATCTGTAGGTGCCTGCAGGCAGCTGCCAGCTGTGCTGAGCCCTCTCCTCTCTCCCTCCCAAAGCCAGCCCAGCCCCCTCAGCCCCAGAATGCCAGGATGCAGCCCAGTCCATAGACATCATGCCTCCTATTGCCATGTACCTGGTGTCTCTTATGGCCAGCCCTGCAAGACATGACCATATTTCTGGCCCAGTTCAGTCCTTGCTAAATTGGGTAGCTGCTCCAGGCCCTCATTTCTGCATCTCTACTGACCCCCCTACATCTAAGTGACTGCCTGTCACCAATTCATTTGTTTTCCTTTTCTTTTAGATAAGCATGCATTCCACTGTACAGAAGCAGCCATATTATCCTGGAAGTTACTGAACAGCAGTGTAATTCATTTGAAGATTCAGAACTATTTATATGAATCAGTAGCTAAGATTAACACCAGACAGGCAGCCAGGACCCAGAGACAGTGGAGCAACACTTAAATATTTCCTTTTTCTGATGTGGCTTCAATCTGGTTTTGAAAAGGATCTTAAGTAAACCACACAGGAAGCTCATTGCTGTGACATGAGAGGAAAGCCATGTTTTTAAAGCAGTAACAGCATCCCCAAGAAACAAATTTACAAAAACAGTCAGAGAAGATGGCTTTCTTACAGCGAAACTGTACTACAACTCTCATCTTCAGTAAAACACAAAAAGATGCCAGTTGTGAAAACACAGCTTCCTGCTATTTAGAGAAAACACCTCAAGGCAGAGCCCAGGTAATGAGTTTCTGCATCACACCCCACTGTCCACCCAGGTAATATAATGCGGCTGCCCACAGCACAGCCCATGCTGCTGGCACATATGACTCCTCCTCTACCACCCAAAAGCCACCCAGCCAAAGAAAACCACAGAGCTGACCTCCAAAAATTCCTCTTTCAATCTGTACTCTACTGACAGAGTGGTTCAAAAGAGACTGAGGTGTTTCAGATATCATCTGAAATTAAAAAGTAAGTAAGGCAGCTTTACACTTTCCTATAAACCCCGCCACAGTATGTAAGGGAAGTCCAAAAATGACAGAACAAAAATTACTCATTTCCAAACCCACATCTGTCCTTCTGTATCATAGCTGTGCCAAAAAGGAGTATAAATACCTTATTCCACATTTAAAATATTTTCTCTGCCCTGTGGCTGCACAAAAATCTCAGGTCAAAAATGGAAGAGGATTATTTAAGGGAAGTAACTACAGGACAGTAAAGCACTCCAAGGTCCCAGGGGTTGCACAAAGGCTGTGCCATGAATTGCCCAGGGTGGACCAATCAGTCCCTGCAGTGGGTCACAGGGACCCTCTGTCGAGGCTGGACATCCCTCCATATCCATCCTGGTCAACGAACACTACTTTCTCTCCTGAGCATTGGCCTAGTCTTGAGAGCAGGGATTGCCATCCCCTGCCACACAGCCATGCCACTCTCCGAAAGCTGTGAGGAAGACTTGAGTTTCCTTTGGCACAGAAAAAAATAATTCACACATCTCGCTTCTTGGTTTAGGTATAAAAATTGGACTCCTCACAATGTCACAAGTGATGCTTTTGCTACCTCCAGCAGCACTGGGATTCTTTTGCAGCCAGAGTTCCGATGAAGTGCAGGGGCTCAGGCAGGCACTGGCAATTGCTTTCCACCAGCAGCTCCCCAGTCAATGCACAAGTTTTCTAGGTCACTTTTGGGGTGGCTGAGTCATTCTCACACCCCATAATTTTGCTTGCAAACCTTGCATCCACTGCCAGGGCTCCTGAGCCCTGCAAGGACTGAACAAGCATCACTAGTATTATTTTCACAGGAGCAGAGCAATATCTTGCAGGACAAAAATCCAACAAACATAATGCACACCAGATGTGAGTGAGCAGCACCTCTCATTTCCCACATGAAAGCAAGAGAAGCTGCACCCCTCTGCCTGGCAGGATTATCAGACCAAGCTATGCCTCTGCAACTCACTGCTCTGGGGAAAGAAATCCTCATCCCAGTATCAGCTCCAGCGTCCGCATTGTGTTATTCCCTTGCTCAAGGAGAGTTCCTGGAGTCACCCATTCTTAGTACTGTCATTTCACTTTCCAGAAAGTGCATTGTCCAAGAAAGCACAAGCAAGACTAATGGGAATAGGCAACGGAGGCAGCCAAACCTCATCTCTCCTAAAGAATTGTGCTAACATGTACAAATTTAACTGCCTACAAGGATGAACATTCTCCATGAAGCTTCAGCCTCACATGCTTATTTTCATATATGCTTCCCTTCAGCAAAAAACAAAGCAGGGGAGGAAAAAACCTATGAGAGAAGCAAAGTAAATGTGCTTTGAAAGCAGCTCCCAAAACTGGCATGAGATCAAATGGATACAGGAAAGAGTGGAGCCGAGCCCGCCTCCCCGGGAGATCCCCTCAGATGCCCACACTTCTCCGCCTTCCCGATGGAAAATCAGGTGTGCTGGCATGTAGGGGCAAACCGTGCCCATTACCACTCTTTCATCTCAGATGCTAACAGATTTTATAATGCTAGAATAACATGCTGGTTTTTCCCCCCAACCCAGGCTCACCCCATAGGAGAGGCAGGATGCAGGCAGAATATTCTCATCACACCTCCAGGCGCCAAACAGTTACCTGGGCATTAACCCGATGGAGTAAGAGATGTATATTCCTTAGGCAGCTGTGCTAGGCTTTGCAAAAATATGTGCATTTTTATGGTCTCTCTATACTATACACATTTGCCTTCGCAGCTACAACATTGAGTCTACAAATATAGCCAGCCTAAATTTATTCGAAGAATTGAATCAATAATTGAAACTCCTGCTTTGATCAAAGTGCCAGTGGCACAACGACGACTTATGTCAGCCCTGCTGCTCTGAGATGAAAGGATAAGTATTATTCAGAGCTGAAAGTAGGGGAAGAAACTCCCGGTAAAAGAGTGAAATACAAAGGCTGACATGGAGCTCGCGAGTGAGACAACACTTCTGCTGCAGCCACAGCGCTTGTCAGCCCAGCAACTGTCTGCAGACATTTTCACTACACTATAAATTCTGATTTCCAAGCAATAAAAAAACCTCCAAGATAAAAATTCATCACATAAATTCTTAGGGAAGGAAATCTTCCACTGGGGGAAAAAAAGCAAAATCATCAATCAGCTACAACATACAGACAAGACACTTGTAGAGCAGGAGTTTAAGCCATGATAAATTTTGCTGTACTTACTGCCTTTAAAAATGATCACGTTACAGAAAAGCACTGGCATGATCCGTGTCCCTTGGATATTTAAGCCCTTCCATTAATTAACCAGAAGTGAAATAGGACCTAGGTCTGTGGATCATTCAGTTTTAGTTCCTTGTTACTTCAAGCAACTATGTTATAAAATTCTCTTATTGAACTGAATAAACAGCATCTTGAAGAAGACGAATTTTTTCACCCCATTTGGAGGAAGTTTTGGGATCTCTCTTTCTCAGACACACACAAATATTCCTCTTGGTTCCCACTCACAGTCACGGACATTGCTCTTTAGCCATCTATTTTTTTTTTGCCAGTGGTGTCCTTTAGGTTAAATAGCTTTCTCCCTGAGTCATTCCCACAAACTTGCAGCGTACAAAGGAGCCCAGGATAAGGACAGAACAAAAATAGTACAAAGGCTGTACAGTACTCTCTAACTGAAAAGGCGGGCATTGAACTCTATCATACGAATTTCTAGAGTTTTTTCCATTTTTTTAACACAAGCAACAATCCATCCTAAGGATCCACAGCTCTTCACTTGATCCATGTGAAGAACTGCTTGTGATAACCCTACACTAAGCAGAGTCTTTGCACAATTCTTAAGTGCGTAACTTAAAGCAAAAAGAAATTAAACCTTCTTCCCACCAGAATATATATTAAAATTATGATCCTTCCATTATTAAATCATTACATGCAATTTATATTCAGCCACTTTCAAAATGCAGAAATGTAATAAAGGTGTTATACGCAGAAGTGCTAACAAGATAATTGCCTGTAGTTCTTGCTCCCAGATGGTTCAGCTCAGATTTAGAACAGGGAAAATCACAGCAACAGCCACCGGTGTGGAGCTGTCATATCAAAACCAGCCTCAAAATGGTGCTGGTCACAAGCAGAGGGATACATCCCAGGGGATGGGACATGTTACTAGCAGGGTCCCTCTGTCCATCCCAGGCAGCCATCACAGGGAGGAATTTCACTAAAAGCACTTTAAATCATTAAATCATTAATTAAATTAAATTAACAATATCACCATTTTCCAGCCTGAGACTTGATCACTGGAGTTACTGTTGTCTAAAGCACATTTATATTTGTGTTAGCATGGTGAGAGCAGATAATCCCAAGTGCTGCTCAATGATTTAACTCCATGCTATGTGTCCTTGAGACATGGCATGCCCCTGTAGATCACTCCTCTCCTCGACTGGTGCTGCCTTGACATGTGCTGTCATTGCCTTGTTTGCACAAAACTGCCGTGACTTCAAGATGTGAGGCAGACGTGCATCAGGAAAACCACAGCCACACAGTGGTGGGACACATCTGACCTGGACAAGGCCACTGAAAGCCAGCAAATGTGGCAGGGATACACCTTACTGTGTGGCCACACTCTGCTCTCACATGCACCAATCCAAACCCAGAGCAGTTTTACCAGCTTCTACAGATTTACTTGAAACTTATACCCCACAGTAGCATCTCACCTACTCAAAAAGTCACTAGAAGGACCAAAAATGGACATACACATTTCCTAAATGCAACATTTGAACAGAAAAGTTGCCCTGAGAATTTATTTTTTTTTTAGAGGTGATGTTGTTTTTGCTACTATTATTTTCTCCTTCCATCTATTTCTACTTCTGCCCTGAGTGGAGGGCAGACTGTTCCATTTAAAAATTCAGGACACAAATGGGGACCAGATTACATCTATCCCAAAGCTGCCAAGAAGCAATTGCTGTATGAAACCAAAAATCCTCCTGGGATTTTTCTCAAATCCACAAAATATTCCCGAGCACTAAACTTTCCACTGGGACTATTACATTAGCATAGTCTGTGTGTGAAAATCCAAGTATGCAGCCATCCTCCTAATGGTTTCCAGGACAAGAAGGCTGTACAGGGCACACACTCCTGCCTTAGCACCAAATAACATTTATACCAGATCTGGCCTTTAAAGCAAGTTACATGCCTATCAGTGAGAAAAAAAAAAGGACTCAGGCTTTCGTTTCCTGAAGGAAAGCTGCAATGGTCAGCAGTAACATCTCTGCATAATCCTGAAACATTTGTGTGCACAGAGTCTGGCTGTGCCTGACCCTTCCCGGGCTGCTGCTGGGATCACTTTCAACCCTCTTAGGTGTGTCTTTGCTGGAGAAATGCAAAGCCTTTGGCTCTGTGTTGGTCTCCTCACAGAGGAGCTCTTGCAAGGAGCTGTATCTGTGCATCCATCCCTTCATCCAGGGACTAATGCACAGAGGGTTTGGTCCAGTTCGCCGTGGGAGGCCAGGACTTGGAAAGTGCCCTCATGCCTGTCACCAATCTTGCAGATATTTGGACTTAGGAGAGGCCACACGTGCTCTTTTGGATTGAAGCTGCCCTCCTCCAGCAGCTGAGTGCTTTCCAAAAAAAAGAGGAAAAGCAAAGAGTTTCCCCTGCCAAATGCTGACAAAGGGAAAAGGGGAGCAATGGACATCAGGACAGATGAGAATGGACATGCAGGTGACTGAAGGGTTCCCACACAGCCTGGGAAAACTGGGAAGCCCAGCCTAGCAACACTGTGGGGCACATACCTCCCCTATTTAGCAACCTAAAACCAGCCTCCCCAAATTCATCCCTTCATCCGCTCACACCACTGCTCCAGTAGTTGCTGGGGATGAGGAAGGCTGGGCAGGACACAGACCCTCCATGCAGGGCCATACCATGCACCCAGCACAGCCTCAGAGATGGTTTTACTGTGGGCTCTTGCCCACCCAATATTCCCTGCCCTCACCACTCAGACATTTCTTGATAAGGTATTTATAGAACCCTTGGAAAAGCTTTTCTGGCCATTAGAAATGACTACCTATATATATACATATATATGGATAGAAGCAAATATATACACATTATCTGTATTTTATTTGTATATAATATATGTAGCCATATATGTCTATATATGTAAATATATAAAAATACACAAACATGTATCTATATATATTTATATATATATTTAATATCTATATATAACTATATACATGCACACCTGTTAGCACGAATGGCGCTGCCAGCTAGCTGTGCTCAGAAACATTCATTGGACTCATGTTCACTGCCACTCTTTTCTCAGGAAGCTTTTAGGCTTATTTCCATACACAAAAAGACATAACCTGAACTTAGTGGATGCCCGAGAAGGGTCTTGCAGACCCTCAGCCACCAGATCCTCATCTCTAGCGGCAGCTGCCCACAGCTCTCGGGATGCTCGCACAGCACCAGGAAAGAGGGAAAAAAAACCTCTTTCCATCGAAAGAGGAAAAAGCCCAGGCAGCGACCTTCCTGTACTTAAAGCTATGAATCACAAAACCTGGCAGGAGGATTCGGGTTAAATTCACGTCGTGGGTTTTTTTTTT
>VXBI01004851.1:1188425-1252402 GCA_013397375.1 Toxostoma redivivum
TTTTTTTCTTTCAATGCTGACTTTCTCTCTCTCTCTTTTTTTTTTTTTTAAACCGGAGTTTATCTTTGTTTCCCTGCATGGGTAGGAAGGTTAAATA
The DNA here is from genome assembly GCA_013397375.1 of Toxostoma redivivum. Taxonomy (NCBI): domain Eukaryota; kingdom Metazoa; phylum Chordata; class Aves; order Passeriformes; family Mimidae; genus Toxostoma; species Toxostoma redivivum. Next base: position 1,188,523 of record VXBI01004851.1, read on the forward strand.
TAAAATAAAAGTTCCCCCTCACCATCCCCCTGCAACAACAACGTGAGAAAGCGCTCCCCCGGTGTGAGAGGCCCTTCCTGCGCGTCCCCATGCACCCACGGGACAGGACGGGACGGGGCCGGTGTCCCTGCTGGGTGCTCCGGGGCCGCTCCGAGTGACAGCCCGGCGCTGGGGACCCGCGGGGATCGCCGCTGCGGAAACGGCAGCGGCCGCTCCGAGCGCCGCTGGAAACATTCCCCGCGCTCCCGGCCAGCGCTTCGCTCCTCCCGGGAGCGCCGGGGCGGCGGACCCCAGGCGCGTTCCTTCCTCCTTTCCCAATATACTGCGGACACCCCGCTCTGATCGGGGCTGTTTCGGGGCTCGCCCCGCGCTGCTCCGCCTTCCCGGAGCGGGGAAGATTCCCGGGAGCGAAGGAGCGGGAGCAGCGGCGGACGCCGGGCCGGCGGCTTGGGTCTAAGGGAGCGGCGGGCCGGCTTAGCGCGGACTCGGCCCCGCTCCCGCACCGCCTGCGGGCTCCGAGCAGCCCGGGGGAGCGCCGGGGTGCGCTGGGTCTGGGAGCCGGCGGAAGGCTGCCCAGGCCTTCCCGCATCCTCCCGGGAGGGCGGCGGGACACGGCAGCACTCACGGGCGGGCATGAGAAGCGACATCCCGCAGCGGCACCCCGCACACCCCGGCGCACACGTGGGCACGGGCACCCGCACCCGCACCCCCGTGCACAGACACACGTGTGCGCAAACATGCACGCACAGACACGGACACACGCCCGCGCGGGGACACACGGACACCNCCCTCCTGTCGGGGATGTGCGGGAGGTACGTTCGGGAGAGCCTTGCACCCTGGGTTGGAGGCTCGCAGCCCCACCCGGAGCCACTGAAGACACCTGGGTGTTCCCAGAGTGAGCCTGTGTGACAGCACGGCTGCCCCGCCTCATGTCTGGGGGTGCTCGGGATCTAAATCCCGACCTAGGTACCGGCACAGGCTCCCTGGTCCCTTGCGGGACTGTTGGTGGGGGTTACGCCGAGTCTCAAGCCCATGAATTAACCCTGGGCATCCTCCCGTCTCCCAGAGCTCTAGCTTCTCTCTGTGCTTGGAGGAGCCGATGGCTGTTCTGGTATTGGCTGGGGATATAATTTCGTTCATACACTCAGCTCCCTGCTCCTAAACTAATCGCCCCATTCCTGAGCAGAGCCCCTTGCCCTGCTGCCCACCTGCTCCATCACACGTCTTTGTGGTTTGGCACACCAGCTCCACGGGATGAGTGTTCATTAGGGCTGGAGTGTTCTGGAGAGATGGAGCAGTGGGTCACTCCAGCCCTGCTGCCAAGGGTTTGACAGAGAGGACATGGCAGAATAGCTCCTCTGGTGTTTGCACAGCACTTCATTCCCATCCCTGCAGCCATGTGAGCACGGACTGAGTTGGGCAGTCCCAACACACCCTATTCCCAGCACTGCCCCATAGGGTACAAATCTTTTGGGATGAGTGCACTGCCAGGACACTGCTTGGGTTTCCCCTCCTCAGTGCTTCAACCTCTTTCAGTCCAGCAGGCTGCCCAGTATGCCCAGGATTGTGCATTGTATTTGTACTTCTTTCTCCCAGGGGCTGATGGTGGCTTCTCCCTCCTCAATACTGTGCCAAAGGCAGGTAGGAAGAAATGCAGCAACAGGCTGAAGAAGAAACCACTCGCTGTCACCACAGCCCCAAAAAGGGGCACAGCAAGACAAGAGCTGGCCCGGTGCCATGGCCACAGGACTGGATGGATGCAGAGAGGACTCCCAGCAGCTCCAGGCACTGGGAGTGTGCTGTGGTTCACAGCAGTCTGAGGCATCACAAAACCCAGCTTGCTTAAAGTTTGGGCTTTGCTCAGATGCAAGACACAGGGAAGCTATAGAGTATGGGAACAGGCAAAGAAGGAGAAACTGGTGTTGAAATTGGATTCCTCAGTTCCTGCATCTGTTCATCTCCCATGACAGAAGTTACCCAGAACAATGTTTGCCATGTGAGCTGGGCATCCTCGGAGGTGCCCTTCCCTCATGCCTGTGTGCAAGGTGAGATGCCAGTCAGGTGCTGTCCCTGCAATGTCTCTCTAAAGCTTTGGAGCTGAAGCATCTTCTACCTGTCTCCCTGAAGTTGCCTAATACAGGCTGGGGTTATGCTCAAACAGGGGAGCAGAGACTTGCAAATATGCTGCTTTTTGAGGTGGGGGGCAAGAGGAACCATCACATCCTTGACCTCTTCAGGAGGAAAACTACAGGCCAGTGCTTAGGGTACCAGACTTGGACTGGAGATAGATGTTCAGTTCCTTTGTCATCTGCAGATGTCCTGAGTATGTGGGAGAAGATTAAGCCCAAACTCAGGTTTTTGAATGCCTAAATCTTCTGCAATGGGGAACCTTGAAAATGGAGTTAGACACCTCGGTCCACAAGAGGAATTTGCCTTGGATTTTTCAGATTTTCCTACCTCCCTCAGAGAGGTTAGCTTCGCTTATAAGCATGAACCATGAACCAACTCAGCTGTAAAATGAAGGTGAAATTTTGCCCTTGCTTGTTAAGTGCCTGCTCACTCTGGCAGATGAAGTGGGATGAGGGCACTGCTGTCCAATGAGTCCACTGAGTCCAGTTCAAAGTGGCAATTCAAGCAGTACTTTTTGTCATGTTCCAACTTTATCATTTGGTTGGACAAAATGGGATGTATTATTTTGGTTATTCTGCTTCCCAGTCTGTGTCATAGGCCTGGGAGCAGTCTGGCTGTACTGCCCTTGGCCAAGCAGATCCAAGCTGTTCAAGGGCTTATTTTGTTTCTCATTCTGGCCTCACAGTTTGTACTCCCCTTTCACCTATTGGTGTATGGTGATCAGTGGTGATTTTGGTTCTAGAAAAACAAATGTATCAAGAAAAGGATTATCTGCCATCTTGTCTTTCAGTAGACTTGCAAGGACCTGGTGAACCATGCTGTTATGTTCCCAAGGAAAATACTCTTTTTTTCCTGCTGAAGTTAAAGTATTGTTTCAATTTTCTCTCATGTTATTCATTTTCTGGTGTGTGTTTCTACATGATTTTCAAATTCTTTTTTTCTGTTCAATTCCATTTTGATTTGATAAACTGTTAAGTGGCCACAAGGGATGGCAGATTGGAGAGGGAGTTCCCTAGCCCCTTGTGGTTTGATATGTCTGATAACCTCTGGGGAGCTCTGTCTGCCCAGGAGGGCAAGGCAACTGCCACTCAAGCTTCTCCCCTTTGCAGCTCCAATATTTTAATACATTTCATATGTACTTAGTAATTTCTTTATTTATATATTTTATTAAAATATATTGTTCCCTCAATTTGGGAATAGCTCCAGTATTTTAATTTTTTCTGTGTGTTTGTTTGTTTTATGTCATTCTTCTAAGGAATTTGGGGAAGGAAAGAAATTAATTTTTCATCCCTTTTGGTTCTAACCTGCTCAACCAGGACCAAGTGCCACCAGAACTCCAGTTTTAAGGACAGCAGATATGATATGATGGTGATATCTCTTTTCAGGATATGACTATTTTCACTGCCTCCCTCCTGCTTCTCCCTGGTGGCATGGATTCAGGAGACCCACATTATCCACACATCCCATGTCTCTTATACCCTGCTAGGGAAAACAAATGCCTCTCATGGATATCCCAAGCATTTTGGTGAGCTACATGGGAAGGGAGAAGCATTTCCAGGTGCCACCATGGCTTGTTCCTTAGCAGCCCTCTGCATCAATCAGCATCCCTGCACAATCCCATATACCTGCTGGCTGGGGAGCTCTGAGCAATTGCTACTGGCAGACCTGGGGCTGGACCCCTGAGGCCCTGCAGCAGGGATGTAGCCATCCCAGACCACGAGCACACTCGGGTATTGATGCTCGTTACATTTGCAGTCAACCATGCGTGTAATCCCAGAGATTCCAAATGCTGCAGGCAAACAAATAATTGTCCCACTCCGCCTGACACTGCGGCAACTACAAACGCCTGCACACAATTCCACTTCTTGCTGTCACTGCTGCTTTTAGCAGTGGCTGATGGGCAGCCAGAGGGTTCCAGCCCCATTAGCACCACCTCTGGGGATGGCACAAATTGCTGCCCTGCAATGCAGAGACCACAGCAAGAGCTGAATCAAGGAATCAGAATACACTGCACAGAAACTTCCACCCAGGCAAATTTAGAAAATAAAAGCCACAAAGCCTTTGACATAAAAGATATCCTTACCATACCTCAGGTGAAGAACACTCTCTCCCTTCTTGATAGTCACGGGCTTTACCTGCCCTGCAGAGTCTTGTAGCTACTGGGCAGGGGCAGATCCTCTTACAGCATTGGAGCACCACTTTCTAAATCACATCTGCAGAAGGGTTTTGAGTAATCTTTTCACCTGGCAGCCAGTAAACTCAGCTCCAGTAAACCTGGAGACCCAAAGAAACCCATCCTGCTAAATAATTGGCCACTGTTATGATTTCTGCCACAACAACTGTGCACATTTATCAGATTGCCTCTGATACACATTTCAGAGGCAGCATTGTATTTGGAGGCAGCAGAAATATCTCTGCACATCTGTTTTTCCAGTTCTGCCAAAGAGCTTTCATTTTTCTCTAATAACTTGACCTCTTTGGTTTCTGGCAGAAGACAGCTAAGCAGAACACTCGCTCTCTGGATTTGCTCCAGTATGGGATGAGGTCAGGACAACAAAGAAAAAAAAAACAGCTGGATGGTTATGAAGCAGTGGGAAGAAACAGGGCAGGACCAGGGCTTTTTCTTTCCTTCCCTTTTATACCCAATGGGATTTCGTTTCTGGGCGTGTTTATTCCCTGGGCGGACAGTATCACCAAAGCAGTATTTCCTGCAAGCTGCTGCTGGGGGAACCTCCTCCAGCAGCTGACCATGCCCAGGGTGCATTTATAAATAGAACAGCCAGCTAATTCCTTCTCTGGTCGGCTGTCAGGAAATGTGAGGCACAGATCCTAGGGGTTTCCACTGATATATTGCATCTCCCATACATATTCATCTTGATTTTGGCAGGGTGAGGTTCATACTCCCCACTCCTTCTTTATTTTTCTGTTTCATCACATTCTCATTACTCTGTCCAGGGCTTTCTGTGCTGGGGGCTTCCACCTGCATTTTTTATTCAGTCTGCTTCCTTTTTTTCTGATCTTGAATTATATCATCTTTAAGCAGCAAGCAGAAAAAATGCCAGTGGGATGGGAAGGACGTGGAAAGAGAGGAGAGATGAGGAAATGGAAAATGGGAAGAGATATGCCAAGCACGGGAGAGACAGAAAAGCAGTCTGCATATGTTCCTCTTTTGGGATAGTTTTTCTCTCCCTGATCTCACTTTCTCCATAGCCAGAAGTTCCACCTCGGGATTTGCCAAGGCAAAAATGTAGCATTTCTCTGCTGGGCCACAAAGCAAGTGTGAAATGTTCTGTTTTAATCATTTACAGAACGAAAGGAACACAACAGTCACATCTGATTCATATCTGCTGAAATCTAGCAGCTAAAGCTGTGGGAGAGGATATGAAGAAAGGAAAGGGTGGTGTTTTTTTTTTCTCCCAGTTAGTCACTGTTGACCTAAGACAAGAAGGACCACATTGGATTATTGAAAAGTTTAACAGCTCCTGGTGTCCTCTCCAGTAGATTACCACAGAGAAAATACACAGAACATTACAAGTGCTGTTTCCTCTAGTACATGATCCCATTTCCCTTCCTGAGCCAGAAGTTTTAGCTGCATCATCAAGTTTGAGACCCATTCATAGACCTTTCTCCCATGATGTTTTCTAATCACTTTTTGAACCCATTTGTACTCTTGGCACCCTGGACATTCTGTGGCAGCAAGCTGCACAAGGAATTGTGTGCTGAGTGAAGACGTACTTCCTTTGGGCTGTTTTAAGCGTTTCCCTCTTTCACAGAATGTCAGACTGGCTGAGATCAGAAAGGGCTCTGCAGGTCATCTGTTCTAACCACCCTGCTCAGGCAGGACCACCTAGAGCCTGTTTCCCAGAACCATGTCCAGATGGCTTTGGAATAACTCCAAGGATGAAAAGTCCACCACCTCCCTGACAAATATGTGCCAGTGCTTGGTCACCGTCACAGAAAAAAACTGTTTCCTGATATTCAGAGAGAACCTCCTGTGTTTCTGTTTGTGCCCATTGCCTCTGGTCCTGGCACTAGGCACCACTGAAAAAAGTCTGATTACATACTCTTTACAACCTTTCTACAGGTATTTATACACATTGATAAGATGCCCCAGAGCCATTCCTTCTCTATGCTGATGAGACCCACCTCTCTCAGCCTTTGCTCACAGGAGAAGTGCCCCAGTCCCTTCATCACCCTTGTGGCTCTTTGCTGGACTACATCCACTATGTTCATGTTTCTCTTGCACTTATTTACTTCTATGCCATTTGTAATTCTTGTACTGCTACTGTACCTTCATTCAAGCATCTCTTTTCCACCTAATTCAAATGTATTTTACTCAGAGCCTGCTTTCATGGAAACTGCTCTCTCCCCCAGTCACTTTTGCCTCCCTTGCTGGGTACTTCTCCAGGGAACGTCAGAAATGTTCTTACTGCACAAGGTACAGGTGAGCCATGCACTGGCTTACACAGCAGCAGACCACAGAGAGGTTTTCAAAGGTCAGGCATGGCAAACCAGAGCACAAATCTTTAAGACAAGGAGAGAAAGGAGAGCTAGGAAGGGGTTTCCCATTCATTGTTAATTCCATCATGGGAAGCTTTGGAATCACTAAAATTTTGCAAGCCTGTAGAAAATGAGAGTATGAGTAAGATCCAGCACAGATTCAGCAAGAACAGAGCTGTCAGACTCATCTGACCTGCTGCAATGAGGTGACAAACCTGGTAGATAAATGAGAAGGTGCAGATGCTGTGTTGGTGTATAGGTGTGACTTCTGGTACTGTGTCATATGGTGTCACTATATGCAAGATAGGAATAACCAGGCTACAATAAAATACGAAAAGATGGACACGTGACTGGTCAAAACTTTTCTTAGAGGTCCGTTACTCATGATATGATGTGCTGCAAAAAACCTCTCATGAATCTGGTCCCGATCAACATTTCCACAAATAACACAGAATCCAAGCACAGCTTTTTATATTTGCAGTTGACAGCAAGCTGGGACAAGCTGACAGAAAGCTGGACACAGGACTAGAGGTCAAGGAAGACATGATAACCAGGAAAAAAGGGATACACTCCACTGATCCTCCATTGGATTCTCCCTTCAGCCCCTGCAGAGTGAGCAGGAAACTCTTCGTCTGACCCATGGACGGCCTTTTCCCTGCTTATGCCTGCCTTTGACTTAAATGATGGAAATCTAGTTAGACACTGAGGAAACACTTCCAGGGCAGCACAGCACTGGGGTGAGTTGCCTGGGAAGGCTGCTAGGATGAGCTGGCCCTGCACACAGGGTGATGGGTGAACAGGAGCCACTATCCCTGCCTCCAGGCAGAAGTGGGGTTTATCTGTCTTCCTGAAGTCCTGCTCAGACCTGCCTTTCTGTGATTTTTATCCTGATGATGCTTTGTTACAATACTGATGTTTTGTCTCAGCATGTTGTTAATATAATACCCCTTTACCTGCTGCTCCTCTACTAATAACTCCTGCTGTTCAGGTGGCTGGTTTGACCAGGGCTGGGTATTTTTGACCTGGTATTCTTTGGTTACACAATCACTTCACACCATAAATCCAAGGTGCTACTGGGATGGTCTTGTCCTCTACCTCTCCAACCTGTGCATGGTCATACTGCCTGTCTTACCTGGCACTGCAAACCAGACAGCTGTGCCTGACTTAGGTCAGGGGACTGATCCAGCTGAAAACTCACCAGCTGGAAGGAAAGCAAGAGGAGAAATCATATTTCCATTACTTATTCTGTTATCTCATACCCTTTGTCTATCTTGACTACCTTGGATGGATTAATTACGTCTTGTGCTATGTTTGGAAAGCAGAGTAGAATTGTAAGGTGATATAAGCACTGGTTTGGATAATCTTTTCCAGACTGAGGGATGTCTAAACTCTTGTGCAGAGGAAAGTAGTGTCCAAGGAGTTCCTTCTAAAATTGACCACAACATGTTATTTGGGACAAGGAGCTTTTTCTTTGTCACTAAATACTGAGATCTAGAGGATTTGCCAAGGTTAGGAGAAATGGGCACATGCCACTGAGGAAAGACTCCATTCAAGGAATAAGAGAAGGAAAACCAAGAGGATAAAAGGAGCTGGTCTAAGTTCTGTCACAGAAAATTAATTTTAACATTATTTGACGTGTTTTAACCACAATCAGGTAAAGAATGAGGCAGTCAAAGGAAGGCTCTTGGCTTTATTCCCATTCTCTGTTAAGACACTCCTCAGGGTGAATGCATGTCACAGCAGTCTCTATCCTGACACCAAGTGGAGAGAGCTCACATGGACTACTTTAAAATGTGATCAAGTGTATATCCTCACTGGCAGTGGGGACAACCACTCGATGTGCCACCCGCTCTAGAACCAGTGAGGCACCAACCAGTTTTTAAGCATTTTTGTATTTCTATGAATTTTTTTTCAAGAACATATCTCCTTGCAGCAGAAACATACATTGGAGATAGTTATACTTGATAAAAACCACTCTGTTGGCTCCTGCAGTTTTACCCTCCTATCCCAAGTTTCCACCAGTGCCATATGTGGTGAGTATCCAGTAGGTGCATGTGGATCATCTTTACTAAGGTCAAGATGGGTTTCAAGAGTGGCAGGGTAGTCACAGAATCACAGAAAGGTCGAGTTTAGCAGGGATATCTGGTCCAGTCCCCTGCTCAAGCAGGGCCACCTACAGCCCATTTGCCAGGTCCATGTCTAGAGAGCTTTTGAGTGTCTCCAAGTATGGAGAATTTCTTGCCCTGAAAATGAAGAGGAGGGTGCCTTTCTTTGAGAGGAAGGGCCTGTGCTCAATCGTGTCAAGGTGATGCACATTGCAGTGTGCCAGAGCAATCCCATCATGCTGCCAAAGAGCAAGGCAGGGTACCTAGTCATGAGACTGGCATATCTTATTTCATACTTTCCAGCATGCTCTTCTGAGGAGGTGTTTGGAGTTGGTCAGTTGTGGACTCTTCAGTACAAGAGAGATGTGGAGCTCCTGGAGCAGATACAGTGCAGGGCTACAAAGAGGATTAAGGGACTGGAGCATCTCTCTTACAAGGATTGGCTGAGGGCCTGTTCAGCCTTGTTCAGAAGAGATGACTGAGAGGTGACCTTATCAGTGTCTATGAGTATCTGAAGGGAGGGTGTCAAGAGGATGGAGCCAGGCTCTGCTCAATGAAGCCAAGCAATAGGACAAGCTGCAACAGGCAAAAACTGATGCACAGGGAGTTCCACCTAAATAAAAGGAAAAACTTCTTTGCTGTGTGGGTCATCAGGCACTGGAACAGACTGCTCAGAGAGATTGGGGGATCTCCCTCACTGGAGATATTTTGGAACTATCTGGATGCAACTCTGTGCAACTGATGGCACTTGAGCAGGGAGGCTGGACCAGATGACCCCACTGGGGTCCCTTCCATCCTTACCCATTTTGTGATTCTGTTATTTTCCCCTTTCCATGTACATCAGACCTCCAGTGCTGGGTAACCAGACCTTGGCTCTGGGATTAAGGGGAGATCATTGCCATGAGGTTCCCCATGGATTCAGGCTCTGAAGCCTTCAGCTTCCCTTGCTCATTTGAGGTTGTTTTCTCTCCAAGTGTCTTCTCTCTTGCTTTACACATATCTACTTCTGCCTCCCAGGTGAAGAAAAATCCCTCATCATTTTGCTAGGTGCCAGAAAGTCACAGAAACTCCAGTACCAGCCGCTGGCTAAGCCTCAAACTCCCAGCCAAGAAACAACAGCCTCCTATAATGCTCTGCACCAGAAAGATAGCAGCTTTTCTCCCAGGGGAAAAAAACCTGGCATCAATTTAACATAGAAAGATATCAAACACATCTAGTGTCAAGCTATTCCATCCCTCTGATGGATGGTGTTCAAAAACAGCACAGAAAGGAGGCACTGATGCTGATAAATTTAAAAGCATTTAGCAGCTGCCTTGTTGTTTAAGTCATCTCCTAATTACTCAACATTAAAAAAAAAAAAACACAGACAGAGGAAAATGTGTCGTGCATGGACTTACCCAGCTGATCCAGAGTAAAGAGGGCTGGGGCACCTTCGGAGAGCTCATTGTCTGAGGGAAGAAGAACAAATGCTAGGGAAGTCAGCTGGAGAGGTAGATGAGGACAGATGGGGTGACAACACTGTTTTAATCAAACTGCAGATAAGCCTCTGCTCAGCTTGCTTTGTTGAGCGTTTTCTTTTAATTCAGCTGTTACTGAAAAACCTCAGAACCAGCTCAAGACAGAGACTTGTCACGATGAACCCTGAAGAGCAGAAGCTCCACTGCCCCATCTGTAACCTCCCTGGGTTCCCTGGCAGTGATTCCCTTTTTTGTGCATACCACAGCTCTTCACTCCCTTTCTTCTATTCACCCAGTGCCCAGGGCATGGCCAGGAGCACCCTGCCTGCAGCAAAGCTTTCCTGTATGCTACAGTCTCCTTCAAAAACAGCAGCTGGAGAAGGTTTAACCAGCAGGAGCAAGAATTATTCAGAGGCTGACCAAACCTTTGAGTCATCTGATAACAGCACTGCAGTAACTCAGTGACCTTGACAGGTGAGACCACAGGCTCTGAGCTGGTGGCATCTCTCACCAAAAACGTGTATGGCTTTATTTTGCATCCCATAAATGAGCCCACCCAATCTTGTCTGGTCCCGGCTGCAGAGCCCAGCATACACAGATCCCTCACTGCAAGTAAGATCCACAACCACACAGGAATATGTAACCAAACGTTGAATTCCATTTTTGCCTCATAGTTTGTGGGGATTTTGCTATTTTCAAACATTTCTTGCAATGTCAAAAGTGCTGCTAAGTTGGAAAACCCAATGCAAATTTTAAAAAACTAAATTGCAGAGGGTGGGGGATTTTGTGGTCTTTTTTTTTTTTTTTCCCTTTACGATTCATGGCCTTTTTTCAATGAATGGGCTTGACTTAAAAAATTTTTGGTGTGGAATCTGTGGATCTCTGTGTTTCTAGGCTTTCCAGGAGAACATTTGAGAAGGGCAGGTGCATGGTGCCCTATAGCAATCCCATGCCTGTGCCCTAAGAGATCTTGCTCCCTGTTATAAAATGCCCTTAGGCCCAACTGTTAGAAGTAGTTGTGAGCCACGAGTTTAGGATAGCAATGGGCTGCATACAAAACCAAAAGCCATTGTATATCCACATTCAATTGTTTAAATGGTTTGGATTTCTATGAACTCCTGATGGCAGTGACTCTGCCATCCTCTACTTGACAGACACAAGCACAGTGCAACCCTGAAGTCTACAGGCATTTAACCAATACAATTATAAACAGTAACACAGACCATGCACATAGAAGCAGAGATTTTTCTAATGGGGAAGAAGAGTGGACTGCAGCAAGCATCCCTGTGCTGTTCCCCTGGAGCCACCCTGGCTGGGTACCTGCAGAAGCAACAGATGTTCTATCATAATGATGTTGCCCAGTGATGATTTGCTGGGAATATTGAACCCAGGGCTCAAAACCATAAATCTACTTATGGGTTCAAAAGCATAAAGCTAGTTATGTAATTCAGCTCTCACAGAAAAGGAGGCGATGCCACATCTTGGTTTGTCCCTTTCCCTTCCCCCGGCATCTGGGCTATCAGCGGGAAGCCAAGGGAAACAGATGGAGATAAGCAAGCGCTTTACCAAAGCAAAGTGTTTCCGTTCCCAAGGTGCTGCCATCTGGAAGGCTGTGGGTTTGTTTTGGTTTTAGTCTGGGGCACGGCACATCCCAGACAAAGAAGGAACTCTGCCCAGGGAGGGACAGCTTGGGCTGGCCCAGGGGACAGGGACCTCTGGTAAAAAAGATGACCTGAGGCTAAGCAAGGAGCACTTGTGGCTGCTCCTGCCAAATGTTCAAATGGGGAATAAAAAACAAGTAAGAGCAGCTGACTGGAAATTAGGTAGAGATTATGTGATAGAGGAAATAGGACTGCTGACTACTCGTCATTGCATCTGCACCAAGTGCTTTCCTGAAACAGGGAATTTCTAGACAGCAATGAACTCTAGACTTGAGATGGGACATCTTGTGTCTGGCTAAGGTGGGCTGATGCCATGAACAGCCCTTGCACAGGGCCTCAGTTGGGGCAGCCCCCCTGTCATTGCCAGGACAGCATGTATCCCTGCAGCCAATCTAAACTGTCCCACACAAATACGATTAAAGAGAATATTTTATCCGTTCTTCTGTCACTCCTTCCCAGCCATGGTGATCTGCAGAGTCCTACTTGGGGAGAGTGAGGGTAGTTTTATCTAGCACAAGTGACACTTTGACTGGCCAAAAGATGGGTGTTGGGGCCTTTTTTCTTTCCTTTCTTTTCCTTTTTTTTTTTAAAGTCCACTCCAAAGAAGGAAAACAAGCCACAGACCAAGTGAGTGTGTCGGTGTGACAGTTTAGATCTGACCTTTCCCACCTTCATAGCAAGTACTGCCTGGCTCTGGACATAGCCCAGCAAAACCCCTGGGACCACTACAAGCACAGTGAATGGCAGCAGCACATTGGGAAGGCTCTCAGCACTTTCACTGAGTGGATTAAGAGCCAGCAATCATATCCTACCTCCTTTCACATTGGAAAAGGGGTGGATCCCACCATGAGACAACCAGTTTGTTTCATCCAGCTTCCAGTTTTCACCAGGGTCCATCTCTGATCCGCAGCATCAAAGATCTGCTTGCAATGGCTCCTGCTGCTTTCTCTGGGGAATAATCAAAAGATACTCTGAGCATCTGTCATGCTGCTAGACCATAGCCAGCTGCTGAGAAGCTCACCTCAGCAGAGGAAAATACTGTGAATATTTCAGGAAAAAAAGAAAATCACTTTAAAAAAATAGAGGAAAAACCTGCATGGCTAACAGGGAACTCCTGGACCAAGGAGTTGCTGACTCTACTCAACTTATCACATCAAGAAGCCTCCCCACTGCATCAAAAAGCCACCAACACTTGGACCTCTTAAATTTCTGTAATCAGTTTGACCAACACTTAGAAGTTCCTAATCCATCATGATACTTGCAGGGATGGTGCTTTGCTTCTGAGTGGGGTGATGTTTCACAAGGACATCCATTGGGGATGTATGTCTTGGCTTTACATGCCCAACCATCAGGTCCCGGCAGGTGAGGGGACTGGGCAGGCTTGCTGGCCCTTGTTCCCACATCCCAGCTCCTCCATGGATGGGAGTTGCAGGCTGGAAGTTGCAGTCAGATATACATTCCAAGGCAATGCTACTACTGGCCACTTGGCTTTCACAGCTGCCCCAGCCACGAAGTGGTGGCTGTGAGCCACCAGGGAAGGATGGAGATTATTGAGCAGTTAACATAGGAGGTCTCCACCCTAAAAAGTTCCTTTCTGGTGTAGACACTAAATTATTTTCCTGACTATCAGTCATTCAGTGCAACCCACAGGTTTGTTGCACCTGGAAATCCTCACGGAGACATCTTCCTTACCTTGACTCCTTGGATTTGTGCATCTGGAATCTGCAATCCCAGATGTGAGCAAAGACTCTAAGAATAACTCATAGAGATCAGCCCTGTGGAGGACTTGAGGTTCTCATGGATGAAAAGCTGGACATGAGCCAGTGGTGTGTGCTCACAGCCCAGAAAGCCAACCTCACCCTGGGCTGCATCCAAAGCAGCGTAGGCAGCAGGGGAGGGAGGGGATTCTGCCCCTCTGCTCTGCTCTGCTCTGCTGAGACCCCACCTGCAGTGCTGCATCCAGCTCTGGGGTCCCAGCACAAGAAGAATGGATGTAGACTTGTGGGAGCAGTGCAGATGAGGGCCACGAAGATGATCTGAGGACTGGAGCATCTCTCCTGTGAAGACAGGCTGAGAAAGTTGGGGTTGCTCAGGCTGGAGAGGGCTCCAAGGAGACCATAAAACACCTTCCAGTACCTAAAGGTGGCTTACCAAAAGGTTTAGATTAGGTATTAGGAGGAAATTTTTTATTGTGAGAGTAGCAAGGCACTGGAACACATTGCCCAGCTGGAAGTCTTCAAGACAAGACTGGATGGGGCTTTGAGCAACCTGGTCTAGTGGGTAACACCCATGCCCACAGCAGGGGTGCTGGAACTAGATGATCTTGAAGGTCTCTTTGAAACCAAGCAATTCTATGATTCTATGGTTCTATGATCCCTGGTGGGGTAGCACATACAGACATTTTCTATGATCCCTGGTGGGGTAGCACATACAGACATTTTATGCACCCTTAGGCCTTCAGGATTACATGGATTTGGAAGGGAATAGAGTCCTTGCAGTATCAGGAACCTCTAATTTACTAAGGAAGTGTTGTGATGCAACAAATTTTTGCCACTGTTGGAAGATGCTGAAAAGGAGGTGACAAGGATTTTCCCTAGCACTGTCTGAGGCAAATCCAGACCCCAAATGGCAGAAATGGAGCTGATTTCATGGTGAGGTGAGTCCCATGAGACCCACCACAATGGCAGCTGGTCATCACTACTCCACCTCTGATTTTCTTTGTCATTATTTGTAGGAATTTTTTGTAATTTTTTGCTGTCACAACCCTAATTCAGAGCACTTCTGGGAGGAACAGACAGATAGCAATGGAGGGACACCATCACACCAGCAATACCTCCTTAGGAAGTGAGGCCAAGAAAGAGATGCCCTGTCTCCACCGGGAAGCAAAGCATCCCAGTGCACTTCTCAAGCACTGGTACCTCTCAGCTACCATCTTGCTGACGGGGCTGCAAGAAGGGGCAGCAGTCTCATGCTGAGGTATTTGGCTCCCAGTGGCTCCCAACATGGCACAGCCCAAGCCTCTGGCTCAGCCCACTGCCAGGTCTCACCAGCATGAACTGGGAGTGTGCTGGCGCTTCCCTGACCTGCAAGAAGTCGTTTCACACATTCTCTTGCTCAACACATTAATTGAGTAGAATTAAATACTTGTCCTTATATGTTTGGTGAGCAGGAAGCAGGACAGGTCACTGCATGCACAGGCAGAGCTGGACTGGAGTTTTTTGATGTAGCAAATTCACCTGAGTTGCAATTAAGAGGTACTGAGACTTCAGGCAAATTTGGGGGGACTAAGTAATTAGTTTAAACTGAAAGAGAAGAAAAAGAGTTCTGAGAAGAGCAGCAAGGCTCCACTTTGACATCTTAAAAAATGAATTTTTTTCCTTGTTCTTTCAAGTGCTGGTTTTGGTTTGAAAATGACCTAGTTTGCTTTTTCTTTTCTTTTTTCTTATTTTTTAAAATCATGAAAAGCAGTAAATAGTCTCAAACCAGAGTGTCTCATGCTACGCTTGTGGAAAGAAATCAAAAAAGAAAAGAAACATTCTCCTTTAGGGGGTGATCCAAACCAAAAAGTATTTTCAATTTTTCCCTTCAGCCACTGAAATGAAAAACCTATTATTTGTACAGCTACACTACTGAAAGGCATCACTTCAATGTGTACTGCTGGCAATTTCTCCTTTCTACCTGCCAAGGGAGGGGTTTGTCTGCAAGTTTAATAAAAGTATAAGAGAGAAAGAATGAAAGGGCAATTTGTCAATGTAGCATAAAAGACAAAATGGCTTTTCCATGTTTACTTGTTTCGCTATAAGAAGGAACCTCAACTCTTTGCCTGCTGCCCCACTCTGCTCAAAATCATATAGACATGAAATCATATAGACACTAGTCCTGAGCTCTCATCACACAGCAGATTAATTGCAGATGTAAAACCTTCTGACTTCACTGACATGTAAAGTCTAACCACCATTAAAGAAAGCAAAGGTCAAAATTTATTTGGGTCAATAACACCAGCAATGACAAACACGCAGAAGACCATAAACCTCAGTCTTTGCTGTAGCTTTGGGGCATCCATCTCTTCGCTTCACAGCAGAACCTGATGTCAGCAGAGGCTGCTGGTGTCAGTTGTTCAGTGCCAGTGTCAGAGATCAGAGATGGGTTTGTGGTCCCTGTCTCACCACAGTGTATGCATTGTGCCCACCATCTGCTGTGGCTGCCCAACAGCATGAGATGGGAGGAAAAGGGATGGGTGGAAACACAGGACAGCTGCATTTATATTCATGCAATAGACCTCTTGCTAAAATGCAGAGCTGGAGAAGGAGGCGTTGCTGCTCAAGCTGGTGTCTCACCAGGGCTGGGATGACAACTCCAGCTGCTTGAAGGGCTCAGCCTTGCTACAGTCAAAAACCAACAACCATTACCTCCATCTTTCAAGAAGACAAGTGTGAGATTTTCTAAAGGGTTCTGTGTGCAGTCCTCACCTACAGCAAGGAGGGCTCATTTTAAATCCTCTAGCTTCTACTATTCCTCTGAGGAAAAACAAGTGAGAAAAGACCCACATTCCTCCTATATCCTGATACAAGAGTAAAAAAATAACAGGGGCTAAATACACTAAGACGTCTTTCACTCTGCAGCTTTTACTGTACCTTAAAAACAGCAATGCAGATCACAAAGCACTGTACATTTTCAATCTAACCTGCAAATTTCTTCCATACTGCAGGAAAAAAAAGCATAATATTGGAATGACCATTTCAGCAATGTTTTACAATCCCTTTAATCTGTCAGGAGTGGCTGCTGGAGGACAAGCCCCAGTTAAACTCCTCTTTTGGAGTATTTCCAGCTCAAGACAATCTGCCATACAGCCTCTCAGGGTACTCAGCAACTTCCCAAGTGGTACATGGGAATATTTTTGGCATGGGGTTATTTTTTTTGTACTATAAACTGTAGAATGTGCATGGCCAGAACAGCAGGAAAAAAAAGTTAATGACCTGAGATTAACCCAGACAGACAAGAGATTAAAGCATCAAACCCTAAATGCTACAGTATGCAAGAGCTTGATCTGGTGGACAAGTATAGGCTGGAAGTGTTTGCCCAAACACTGCCCTCAGAATTGGCTCAGGCAGCAGCAGCCTTGCAGCAATCACACATGGGATTAAATGCTATGAGACAGATCCCTTAACCTGTGATGTTTCCCAGAACCCTGCAATAGTACTGGGATAGCCTTCTTTCCATCAGGCGTGCACTGGGAACCTCCCTCCCCATGCTCACCTAAGGGGCCTTATGGTGCCTGCCCAATAACCCACATCCTTCCCAATCCCAGTGAGCCCAGAGAAGTTAAGGTTTCCCCTGACCCATGGTTTTGCCCAGAGTTAAAAACTGAATAACTTTAGACAACTTCTGTGTCAATAAGGCCATGTGCTCGGAATGTGAGAGCAGTGCCAAGGGGAAGTCTGGTCACTTGGGCAAGCAGCAGCTGCTCTTGGGCAGGTATCACTGCTCTGCAAAGGCACTGCCTTCCTACAGCTGTTCATCTGCCCAAAGGCAATATGAGTGGGAACGGGAAGGTGTGACTGAGCCTTACTGAGCTAAGTAGGGCAGGATCAGGACTCTGAGGGGGACATTACACATTCATTTAACCTGGAGCAGTGTGGACACAGTGAAAGGCACAAGGTGATAAACTCCTTCCCCTGTACCCCAGAGCTCAGCCTGACGGCTGCCTTTAATCACCCACAGCTGTTCTTTACTGCCTTGGATGTGCTCTCCTTTAATTAGCCCAAAAGGTGACTAATGAACTATTTGTTAATGTCATCAATCAAAAAGCTCTTTTTGTAGCTGGTCTGAAAGAGATTTTTTTTTAAAGCATTGAATTTCAGCCAACTGGCACGGAGCATGATCACAAACTAATTACATGATCTCATGGCAGTTATCTCAAACTAATACATCATTAATCTGATCTTACGACAGCTAAAGGAGAAGCCCAGAGCCAAGAAGCACTTGAACACTCCACAGTTCTCAAGACAGGAGCCCTTTTTATAAAAGCTGCAGGTTTACACACAGCAGGCACGTCAGGGCAAGCTGCAAGTTGTATTGCTCCCCTCACCCTGACAAACAAAAACATTCACAAGCCAGGAAACACGTGATCTCCTCCAAAGGGAGCCTTCCCCAAAACACAGTCACCATCTCCCTGACTCAGTTCAGGGATAACCAGAGAGAGAAGGGGCTCAGGGACAGGATCCAAGCATTACTCAGGAAGCCTAAGGCATCTTTGATAAGCTTTCTGTAGGACAAAACCCTTTTAGGGGACCTGTTCCAGTCTGGTCTCAGGGGACATAATAGCAGGTGAGTAGTTTCAAGTCATCTGCACTGATGGAGATGGGCACTAGAACCTCCTATCTATCCTCTAGACCCGTTTGGATGTAAAGGTAGGAGGCAAACCAATAAAAAAACTCCTATTTACATGTCATGACTTCATTTTAAATAGTTCACCTCTAACTGGGGACAGCCATCTACACATATAAGCAGAAAACCTTTGAAAATAGTATCCTTAGTTTCAGCCAAACTCTTACTCTCACTCTTAAGCAAGTGTATCCCCCAAAATGGTCCTAAAGTAACTGTTCACAAACCTGTCCCAGCTATCTCACAGGTATGGCAGGACACCAGGATCCACTTTGCAGTGATCCAGGATCACTGCTCTGATGACACAGTACAGGAGGTGCTGGGTGCGCATATCAATACAGATTTGGGGTGAGTTTGAGATCTGAAAGGCCCTGCAAGTTACCATGTGGAATAAAATTTCTCTTTTTTACTTCTCTGGTTTTCTTCCAAAGTCAGAAAATTGAATTGCAACTGCACAATTCAAACGTTAAAACACCTGAAACAAACCCTGTGTCTCTTTTTGTGTCTGTTGCAGAGCTGTCTGTACTAAATTAGCAGCACCAAATGCCACCACACCTCAGCACTGCCAGTTATCTTCACAGGCAATTCCAGGATATTTTAGCCATAACCATCACTTATCTATTTAAGAGAGGATAATTTCTCTATGCTATTTCCCTGACCTCTCAGAAAACACACAACTGCCCTTTTTTTGAATAGTCATAGGAGAAAATGTTCCTGTTCCAGCTTCAGTTCAGAAAACATCTTAAAAAAATGGTAACGTAGCAATGGTAAATCTTACCTGAAAAAACACCTGTGATTTCTCTGGTGACAAAAAGCATCTGTGCCTTGGTGCTGCAAGACCAAAGCTTTCCTGGGAAATGTTTGTACTCTGTTGGATAAGAGCTCCACAAAAACTATGTAGCCATTGCCTGGACTTGCTTTAGTTGGGTAGGTAAGTCTCGGGAATTCAGCTGCTCTTGTGTGTTCAAAGAGCTCCAAAATGCTCCGCACCACCTATCTCATTATGGTTTCCACAGGTATGCCAGGTATGTGTCTGTCTTCCTGAGTCACCTAATTATCTACAGGAAAGTAACCCGTGGAAACATAGCAGAGGGGGAAAGAAAGCCCAGCTGGCTGTCTAAATCCCTCAACAGTCAGAAGCAGCCCTGCAAGGAGGTCTTCTCAAACAGAGGCTTTGCTAATTCCTGTGTCCAAAATGCCAAAGCTAGCCGAGATACTGGGCTGTCTGCTTCCTGTCTTCCTCAGCAGTTTGCAGCACCACTTGGGAAGTGCCAAGGAGAAGGAGCAGCACAGTTTAAACAGCAACCGCAGCACTGTAAGAGAAAATCTGAAGCTCATTGGGTTGCACAGGTTATGGGATGGCCTCTAGCCAGGAAGAAATGTAGGGTGAAATAGTCCCTGATGACTGCTGCTAATGAATCATCAGTGACATGGAATGAAAAATGGTGTGATGCAGTGGTGTCTGGGCTAGTTACATCTTGATAAGGATGGTGGATGTCTTCCTGGGTTTTCCCTTGAGTCAGAAGCACCTGGGGAAAGTGATATCAGGAAAGGGATATCTGCCATGATTAAATGACACCTCAGGCAGTCTCAGAAGGGGAATAAATAACACAGGAGAATGGGACACCTTCTAAGTTAACTTTCCAGAGAAGCCATCTTTCCAAGCAGATGGGAGGTGATAAGGGTGACAATGAAGAGCAAAGAGTGAAGAGAGCCTTGATTACCCCACCTTCTTGCAAGGAAAAATATAGTTTTACCAGGGTGAGAATGGCTCCAACAGATGTTCACACTCTGCAATCTTTTTTCAGAGTGAACAGTTTTCCCATATGATTTACAACAAGGACATCCCAAAACTGAAGCTCCAAGTCCTACACGACAACCAAAAGCTCGCTTGAGCATAGGCAGCCCACACACCTGCAGCAGATGTGAACAGATCTTAGTTTTAGCTCCATCTCCTGAAAGACCATCACCATCCATCATGACTCTTGACAGCTTCTGGTACTCAGGAGATTTTTGAGCTTTGTTGTTAAGTGCTCCCAGCTACCAGGTTAGACAGAAAACCTCACACCTAGGAGGCAAACAGACCCCATTCTCAGGGCCAGGAGGGCTTCAAGCACCTTCAAGCACTGTGTACTGGATGACAAAGAGAAATGCGCTGTGCAGCATTCGAGCCAACTCTTGGTTTTATCACCCCATTCCACTGGCCAGCATTGCCTAAGGCATCCCTCAGTATCTGGCTGTGCTTGGCACCTTCATGCGAGCAGGTTGGGATGCTGCCAGGCACCAGGTGGGTTGCAGACTGCCTGTGTATTCAGGAAGCCAGCAGGTCCAGCAGCAGCTGATATCAGCCAGGGAAAAAAGACTCACATACCCTGCATTCCCATTTCTTCTCCAATGGCATAGCTCTGGCCATGAAGGAAAGCAGGAGCAGCACCAGCAGTGTCAAAGCTCTCCCAGCAAGCCCCTGACATGCTGATGCACCAAAAACCATCCTGGAAGATGA
The DNA here is from genome assembly GCA_013397375.1 of Toxostoma redivivum. NCBI lineage: Eukaryota > Metazoa > Chordata > Aves > Passeriformes > Mimidae > Toxostoma > Toxostoma redivivum. The sequence goes on from VXBI01004851.1 coordinate 1,209,263, forward strand.
GGATGCCACCAGGCTTCAACTCTGTAGTGGGAGAAACTTGGAGAAATCACTGGTCGTATAGAAGTCAACTGATGGACATTTGTGTGATGGAAGCTTTGGGTTAAGCTTCTTTGTTAAAAAAAATACCAAATAGTAGGCTTGTAATTACAGGGATACCAAGTCCAGATAGATTTTCCAGGCCTGTTGACTCATGGCATGCTCTTACCTTCCTCCTGGCATGTCTGTGCAGGGCTGTGGTCATCCCACCATGGCACAGGCTCATCCACTCCTGCACAAACATCCTGGGGAGCCAAAACTTCCTTCAGGAGGGTGAGAAGCCAGTGCTGCATAATTCACGGAGCTCTACTGCTCTTCTGCTGTGAGTCATGAGATTCCCAGGAGATTTACAGCCAGAGGCACCAATTTGCCTTGGATCAAATGGAGTGGATGGTTTCAGACCAAGCCAGGCTCCCAGGTGAGTCTAGGCAAGGAAGAGATGAGCAGTCATTGTACTGCATTGCATCTGCTGCAGGAATGTTTACCCACAAAGTGGGTAAAGCCACTCTTTCCTCTCTCTTCCTACCCTGTGCTGAGGGCAAGGGATGGTGCTGGATATCACCAGCCTCCTGCCCTTTTTCCACCCACATTACCTGAGTTGTGCCCCTGGGTGCCCATGTAAAAGCTCCCATTCCTTGCTCCTCATCCTGCTCACCAGTTCTGAACTGGTGGGAGAAGTCTTCACAATGGGGCTTGTCTCCTGCTACACATCTGCCCGGATGTAAACAGTGCCTTCCCCCAAAAGAGTGGAGCAAATAGAGACAGATGATCATACCAGTCAACAGGATGAGAGGGGCCATCCCACTGTTGGAAAATTGTCTGAAAATAGATGCTCTTTCCTAGGAAAGCCTTTCTGGGCTTCACCTTGCAGGGCACCTCAGGCATGAGCAAGGTTGGGTGAGAGGTTTCCCCTATCCTGAACACTGGTGGGGTCCTGCACAGCTGCCTCTTGAGAAGCAGTGGAGTTTCTTGGCTGAGGGCTGGTTTGTCCCAGTCCTCATGCCTAGACCATGCTATGCCTACAGTGCTGTCTTATTCAGAGACAGTGCTGGGTTACCTTTGCCAGGGAGAGGAGGAAAGTGTGACTGGTGGTAGGAAGAAGATAAGGAAGACTCCCGGGCCTGGGGAGTCTCAGGCTATTTGTGGGGCAGGCAGAGATGGGCAGTAGTGCCTGGGTTATTTAGTGATGGGAGTCAGAGAAGAAGAGTTCTGTCTCATTGAGACCCTGACAGACAGCACAGCCATAATCACTGTAATTTTCTCCCTGGTGAAGGATGGGGCAGGCTGAGGAATCTTCTTTGCTCAAATATCCACATACATCCTTCAATGCAATTGAGGCTCAGGCAGGATCTCTACTGGCAGGTAGGAAACACTTTTTGCTGTAATATTTTCCAGAGGACTGACTTAGACCCAAAATATTTACAGTTCTCTCTTCAAAGAAACCTGCTTTTGGGGCAATCTTCCTGTGCTAAACAAAATCGGAACTCTGAAGAGAAAAATAAAGAGGGAATTACTCACTGAATTACTCACTGAATTACTTTCCTCAGGATCAGATAAGAGCAGTAAAGAGGTTGGTAAGTTGGTGATGATGTTGGTGACTGTGGGAGGAATTGATGGCAAAACCAGGCTTCAGTGGCCTGTGTGAAGGACGCCTTGTCCATCCTTCCCTATCTTACCTCTTATAGGGGTTATGGCATCCTGCACTTGGTCTGGTTCCTAATCCTTCCTCATTCAGTTCAGGGCTGACCCAGCACCTTTGCTACCTCACCAGTTGACTCACCAATGTACAGATCTGATCTCCCCCAGCCCCGTATTTTTCCATCCAAGGGCAAGCCCGTGCTTACTCCCATGTGAATGTGAAAGTCCTGCTGTGGTGTTGGGGAGAAGAGAAGGAGAAGAGAAGCAAATCTCTTTTGACTCCTTTCACCCAACTTTCTGTTGCCAGTTTATGATGGTGTGATGATCTCTGCCTCTGGGGTCAGCCATAAATAACACAGACACCTAATGTCTTGCCATTGGGATCACAGAAGTGCAGCCAACAGTTGCTTTCTGCTGATTTCTGCTGGCTGCCTGCTCTTCCCTGTGAACTGTGTGGTCACAGGGATGCTGTGGTCATTCTCTGCATGTCCCTTCTCTAGTTGCAGGAGGATCTGGATGCATCCAGGGCAGACCCCCACCTGACACATGTGGCCCCTCTACCCACTGGCACAGGGGAGCTGGGGCTGCTCCCAGGGTATGAGGATGGTGCAGTTTTAACCCCCACCACTAATTAGTGAGCAAGATTTTGGCCACCAGTCTTATCTAAAGCATGGTGGTGGGTGAGTCTCTGGCACCAAGTCCCTACCTCATTCTCTTTGGTTCTCTTGAAAAACTAGAGAAGGCCCAATGCCCTGCATCAGAACAAACCCAAAAGATGAAACTTCTAAATATCTCAGTAAAGAGCAGTTGGCCATTTTCCAGCCAGGTCTACTTGCTACTTATGAAAAAACCTGACTCCACCAGAAAAATATCAGCATTGCAGTGCCATTTGTTCCAGCTGAAATGTGAAGGACATCATCTCCTCTCAGGTTACCACCTCAGTATTCCTTAGACTTTTATTTTATATCAACAAGGGGATTTCAATTTGTGCGTGTTATTTAAACTCTCAGCAAGGAGCCGAAGTAACAATTATCCACCCCCTGGTTTGGTGATTCACAAGAGACTCTGACGAACACTAATGCTGTGCAACCAGTATGAGCTATCGGTGAGAAACAACCATAAAAAAGTGTCTGCTCAGGTCAATTATGGAAGAACAGACTCTCACAGGATGTATCCAGCTGCATCCTGGAGTCTGAGACGCCTGGTGATTTAATCATCCCTTGAGGTAGTATTACTTTCATACACACATTACTGAAAAATTCATCAGCAATCCAACATTGGTGGTAGCACTTCTCAAATGGAAACAGCCCCATGTGTGGGGCAAAGAGAACCTCATCTGGTCAGTAACATTTTCCCTGACTTCAAGAAATGATGGAGCAGACCCTACATTTGCAGCAGAGTAAATGGATAGCAATAGCTCTTTTTTTTACTACATGGTATGAAATAACTGCCCTACACTTCTTAATAGCCAAGAAGATACCTCCATTAATACTGACATGTTTGTGATGTTGCAAATAAACTAAAAAACCTTCCTGTGGCTTCACTTCATTGTAACAGTCAGTCCTACCCATGTTGGCCAATATGATCCTCTAATCATATCATAGCTATGAACTCTTCTAGGGTTTGCTTAGGAGTTTTTTGCTATCATGAGTAAATGAAGAATAAGCTTTAAATTCTATTAAATACATTAATTTTTTTCCTGACTCCTTCTTCCTCAAAGAAAGCAACTGCTCTCAGACGTTTTTCTGTTCTTATGCTGGAACCATTCTTAGTAGGTCTGAGCAAATTGGGGGCACCTTCTTCTAGGGTATGGAGCAATTCCATGTCTCTTCCCAAAAAGATGATGTGACAGAGGCTGCACTTTCCCTTTTCTTTCCTTCTAGTAAGCTACTACATTTAGGGTTCCCCCAGAAAATAATGGCAGTCTTTGATCCCCTCCACATCTCAGTTTTGTTTCTCCCCAGCAAACAGACACAGTCCCTTACAAACCCATCTTCACCTGTATGGGGACACTGAAGCACATTGAATGTACACATGGATTATCTGCAACACCAAGATTTAGGCTTTTCCTTCAAGATTTTTCATGATGGATGAAACATTGCATAAGTTCCATGGATGGGGCCCGAAGGAGACCAAATCTATCTCTTCTCCTTCATGAGCAAGCTGTGACAGCCCATTCTTGGCTGTCTGTGGCTTGGGCTGTCCCAGTGGGTTTTCCATTACTTGTTTTTTTTTCCCCCAGGTGCTGGAGCTTGCCCACCAGTCTCTGCAGTTTTCCAAAGGGCTGTCATTTGTGTCTGCAGTGGCCAGGACACACAGAGACCTCAGGGATGCTCCTTACCCATGGAAGTGCCTTGTCCACCCAACAGTTGGACTCATGAGGATCAGCAGCAGCTCCTGGGGCCCCTCTGCTCACCCCACTGCCTCCCAACTGCCAGAGGAGTCCCTGGTTTCCTGGAAACTATCAACTAATCATTTTTCTTTGCTTTTTCCCCCTTTCATTTCAGGAAGGTACCACTTTCAACAAAACTTCTGCCAGGAAATGTTTCTTAGGTTGGAACTTTTAGTCAGTGTGTGGAAAAGCCACCTGGGAGGCAGCAAAAATCAGCAGTCAGGGCAGGACAATGGTGGGACCTCAGCAGGCCTGTTTCAATGCAGGTCTCTGACCTGAGCTTCCTACATCCTTAACCCTTTGGTTACAGTCTTGGGCTCTAATTCTTCTTCCAACAAAACTAATAAATAAAAAAAACCATAAAGATGAGATTTGATCTTCCTGTAAAGCTGGGGGAAAGCGGCCAGGGTGTTGGGGGGGAGGGAAGCTATATAAAGCTCGAAAAGTGTTTCTTCCCAGCCTTAGCTCAGACTGTTTTACTCTCAGGGTAAGTTCTCCACACATTTCCAGTGATGCTGCATGTCCCATGCACTATCCACACCCTCTGCAACAGCTCTGGGAGATGAGAATGGCTCCAGGGGGTGTTTAACAGCCTGCAGCCAGACTGAAATGCAGTGGATGGATGTTCTGTGCTAACTTGGCTCAGCCCTTCTGCCCATCCATGTCCTGCCCACGCAGCAAAACATCACATACAGCTGGGACTGCTTTTCCCCACTAGCACTGAATGAGTCCATCCTCACAAACAGTGCCCCACCAAAACTTCTTCATGGCAAAACTCCCATTCCTCTCGTCTCATCCTGCTCACCAGTTCTTCTGAACTGGTGGGGAAAATGTCTTGTGCTAAACATCTGCCCAGCTGCAAGCACTGCTCTCCTCCAAAAAAGCAGACAAACTGAGAGAGAGGTGTGTACCAGGTAATGGGATGAGAAATTCTGTGGCTGACTAATTCTGTCTGAAAACAGACACTTTTTCTTAATAAAGCCTTCTGGGCCTTTGACATCATTTCTCAGGGAGGAGCTGGGTGGGAGCTAGTCCATATCCTGAACATTGGTGGGGTGCTCCACCTCTGCCTCTTGGGGTCAGGGAGGGAAGGAGTGAGGTGGATGGGAAGCTGGTGGAGGGCTGCCACCTATCCAGCATTTTTGTGAAACGAGCCCTTTGTTTCCCTTGTTTTCCTTTAGCCAGCACCTAAAGTCAGACAGGTATCTCCAGCACCATCCGACATTTTGTTTTGAACAGAACTTTATCTTCTTTGCTTTGCCATTTTACTGACAAAACCAACAACAGAAAGTAACATCGATTTAGATACACAGCCGAGTGTGTTTCCTTTCTTCTTCCAATTTATCAGTTCAGCAGCCAAACCAAACACAGCCATCCCCATGCCTGCTGTCTGGCTATCACTGCATCAATAAACAACAGCGCTCCATTTCCTGCTTACCTTGAGAGGTCTCTCCTTGCACTGCCAGCCGTATCCAGCTCTCCTGTTGTGAGTTTTCCCAGCCTCAGAATCTCTTTCCCACCAGCTATGTGGCCGAATCACCTGCACAGTGAAGGCTTAGGGGTCTCTCTTACAAAACTGGACATTGGGTGCCACTGCTTGGGACAGGATTCAAATCTACGTCGTGGTGGTGGAGTTATTCCTGGTTTACATCAGTGTGTGTGGGCACAGGGAGCTAACATGAGCCTTGACATCACTGGTTAAATTTAGGGAATTAGCACAGTCCTAAAATGCTCTGGAGGTAAGCTACTGCCAGGCTGGCAAGAGAGAGACAACACCCTGCAACCACCTCCCACTCAAACACAGAGCAGGGGATGGAGCCAGGAGTTTCTACGCCAGCCCCACTGCTGTGCTGCATCATCCCTTCAAAAATAACCCCTCATCAAGGTGCACTCAGCTCTGCTGCAGCACAAAAGCAGACAGCCTCCTCAGGCTTGCCAGTGACATGGACAAAGGGACCCCTCCTGAAATCCCACAGTCCCATGGAGCTCACATGGTGGGGATGTGGCAGGGGAGGTAAAGCTGGGCAAGTCCCAGCCCATGGACTCCCCCAACACCTCTTGCAGCTGCCAAATCCCTGCCCCAGAGGATGCTGCAGCTCTCACTAACTAGAGCAGCCGCAAGAGAAGAGTTCCTCCAAAGAAAAGGAATGGGAAAAAGTCAAAAGAGAAGCAGTCTCCCCCAAAAGATGAAGAGGAAACTCTAAACCCAAGAGGAGTCTCTGAACCCCAAATCTGATGTTTGTAGGGCTGAGTAGAAGCTGTTGTAGCTGTGTAACTGCAATTCCAGTTGGTTTTGGCACCCTCAGTCCTGCCAGAAGATGGCTTCTGGAGTTTGTGGTGCCTTTCATAGACACTCTACTTTCCTCTTGATTCTTTGCTGATTCTTGCAAAGGCCTCTAATCTCTGCGTGAAGCACATCTCAGTAAGCTATTGCAATAATAGCTTTGAATTTTCACATGCCCTCTGCATGGAGATTGTGAGACATCCAATTCAACAAGACCATGAGCAGCAACTCTATATTTCTGAGCGTACTATCTTTGTGCAAGTAGCTGCCTTGGTGTGCTGCAGTCTTGTGGCACCTGAAAAATGGAGACTGGAGTATTTTGGGTGTGAGGAAAGAACATCCATTTGTCTCCCTGAAGGAGTAGCTCCTCAGCCACCAAACAGACAGTGAAACTGCAGCCACAGGAAGCACCTGATTCCAAGGCAGACTGTGAGAAACAAGAGAACCCTTAATAGCTTTCTCAGTACTCATCCCCAGCCTGTGCTAATTGCAAAAGGCAGTGGAGCCAAGCGGGCTGATGGCCCTCAAGTCCAGCCTCTTGTTTTTGACATTATTGCTGCCTAAGAGTATACTAATATAATCTGTAGAGCTTACTGTTAATGCAATGAAATCTTCAGATCTTAATCAAATTTTTTGGATATGTGGGAGGGCTGCTGAGAGTACTTCCAAATTTCTCTTTCTTAAGGAAAATCATCCCCATAGCTTTGGCTTGGGAAACTCTGCTATGCCTATGGGATGTGGAAGGTTCAAGTCCAAGGGTATTCCCTCCACAGCAGAGTGGAAACAGGCCCTTATCAGCACTGTACAGTGGAATAATATGCCCGCTGCATCGGGGATGATGTGTCTCTACTAATTCTCGAATAGTTGCAAAATTCAAATACTTTTCAGAGAAAAGTCCAAAAGTTTCACTCTTGGAATACATGCACCTGACATATTCAAGGATCAGTTACCATCACTTTCATTTTCTTTCCAACATTGCTCTTGTGCATCCAGACATTAATTACGCATTTCACTTTCATTGTGCATCATCAAGCTTTCAAAGTCTGTGACCACCGAGGACAGCTGCTGCAATTTGACTCTCCAGCTAACAAGAAAGACACGGCGTTGTTCTCAGATCAGTCATCCCTCTGCCCTTTGTTGTTCCCACTTTGATTAATGTGCTCTCTTTGATGCTGCTCAGGGACACGTTGCAAGCACCTTCATCTTCCCACCTCCCGCTGCAGTCCCGGAGCATCATCAGCCGTTCCCACCAGGGCAATTACCTCTGCCAAAGGGCACCTGATTCCACCTCACAGCTTTCATGTCCAAGCTTTTGAACATAATTAACTCAATGGTGATTACTGTAGATCCAGGCATACCTTCTGAAGAGCCATGGTGGTTATTAACATAAAAGGTACTCATTATATTGTGCTAGAACCAGATAATGCCAGAGCAGAGCTTCTGTGCCATCACAGTCCATAGCTGTCTGCCACAAGGAATCACATCAGGAGGTTGTGCTAAACCAGCTGAGGTAGATCTCACAGCTAGTTTCATCCTCTATATCCATTTTTACTCTCAGAAGGATATTTTAATCTTCTGATGGTTAAGGACATTCTTCTCATTCCCAGTCTAAATACATTCATGGGCAGTTTATACTAATTTATTATAAAACCTATGTTCTCTTCTAGTTTAAATAGCTGGGTCTCATTCCCTCTTCTAATCCAGGAATCTATTTTTAGAAGAGCAATTGCAACCAGTATATACAGCACTGAGCTGTTTTATATATTTTGGCTGGTATATGCCGATAGCCTAAGGCTCTGACATGTAAACATTCATCTGCTTAATTCTACTGTATCATGTAGGTCTATCAAAATTAAAGAGACTACTTGAAAACAAATGAAACATGACTTTGCAAGAAAAATGGTTGTGTAATTAGCTGCATCTATGTGTATTCTGCATCTAAAAAGTACATTCTTCTTTTCAAAATTATCATAACATGTATTTTCTGTTGAGAGAAATTAATATCCTTTGATTTGACTTCTTTCATTATGAAATTACAGAGCAAAATGACAAATTAATACAATTACTTGGGTTTAAAAATGTCACAAGCATACCTGAAGCTGAAGTGTTTTTTCCACTAATATTGTGTTAAGTAATACAAAAGCAAAACCAAAACCCTTCATCCAGAAAAACCTTTCATCCAGCAAGATGCCAAGACAGCAAAGGATCTACATCTTTAATGATAGCAGTTCCTTCTTGCTCAGTGTGCAGCACTCTGTCATTTCTGATTGCTAAGAATGGATTTTGTATGCAATTTAATAGTGAAAATCCAAAAAAATTTTGGCCAAGTCAACACCACATCATCACATAAAAGTAAAATAGGTGCTGTTTTTACCTACACATGGGTTAGCCTGCAGCTAACAAAAATGTATTTATTGAGTGATAGAGCAACAAAAACTTCCTACCAGCTTCACCTACACAGTACCTGGGCACAAAACTGAATTATAATTCTGCATTACAATGAACTTCTGATACAAAAATACCTATTTCAGATAAAACTGCTTTTCTGCTTTAAACCAACATGAATTCCTAACTCTGAGTGCACAAGCACAGCCTCAGCCTGAAGTAACTGGCAATATGATGTTTCAGTGCAGGAAATTACTTTGTCTTGTGCAATCATACCGAGCTCTTTCCTCTTCTAACCTGTGTGCTGGAGCATAAAGTGAGCTTCAGCAGCTCCTTCCATCTCAGTTCATTTGATTTCTCTCTGTGTGTAGGGATAGACAGAAATCTTTCTCACTGTCTCATTCTCTCCCTCTCTCTTTCCCCTGACCCAGGGTTAGACAGCTGGCTCGTAGGTAAACACCTTGGCTCAGGTGTCAGCATCCAGTGTCCACTGCTGCATGAATACCATGATCAAACAGTGTTTGAAGTCCCATCCTCAAGGACTACTCTGAGAGTCACACTCCTCATTTTATCCAAGATCAGAGAACTTATGGGATTTTATTTGTCTGGCACATGTGTCAATTATCTTAGGACTCACTTCCCTTGAACTTTGGTCCAGTGCTTTCAGCAGTACAACTACCAAGCCAGTGAGACTCTCTCCCTGCTAGCAAACCTGCATTTCTAGCTCATAAAACAGTCTCTGTGTTCCCAAAAAGAATTTTTTTTCTTATTTTCAAGCAGTTTTTGTAAACAGTGATCTGTGTTATCAGAAGGCATGAGCATTTCCAAAGGATGATTCAGCCAACCGAACCATTAGCTCTCCCAAAACAGATGACTATCCCACCAGAGGTGCCCATTCTTCTCCTCTGATTAAAAAAAGCACCTAAATCAACTACTTTAGACTTGAATACATGATTTCTAAATGCCCTAAAGCAGGGACCAAAATGGTTCCCCTCCCCCCCCAAAAATGGATTTACAATGGCACACTACTTTCAAAACTTTCTAACCAGGAAAGGATGATGGGGTTAGCTTTACCTGTTTTAACCTCTAAAATTCATCCCAGGAGAATGGAGGAGCCTACTGTCAGGATGAGATTAATGACACAAAATTCCTGACTTGAGATTATCACCCTCAAAAGCATCCCTCTCTCATCTCATTGACACCAGCAGATGGGCAGTCAGGATGAGCCAGAGCTGGGAGAAGGTGGCCACTCCCTGCAGCCCCTGTGCTCCAAGAGAGCTGGAGCTGGGGCACCTATGGTGCTTTGGTTTTTATTTCTCATTTTGATCTTCTAAATACTTATAATATCTTAAACTTTAGGCAGATTTCTATCCCAGTGCCCAGTGACAAACTTGCAAAGCTAAATTAGGCATACACACGTCCCTCCTGTGCCTGTTAGGTGTGGCGTGCTGATGAGCTATGAATGTTTTCTCAGGAGGAGATGGTGTGCTGCAAACTATGTTTTCTTCCGGCATTTTTAGATGCTCTGTGGTTTTCCTTTGGGTATTTTCTCATCTGTTTTTGCTGCTGGCACGTTCAGGCAGACTGAAGTGTCAGAGAGCATGGCAGAGGGATACTGCATGCTGAGCTGCATCTGCACAAAGCAACAACCAGCTCCAGAGGGAAACGCTTTCCTACAGACTGATGTGACAGAAAAACGTTCCTTTTCCTGCTGTTAAACAAAAACATCACAGTGAGTCATCCACAAAACTCTAAGAAAACAAGCAGGACATTGTGACTATTCTCTGGGCTGCAATTAGCAGATGATTTTAATAAACCTGAAGTCACCGAAGCATAGAATCACAGAATGTGTTGGATTTAAAGAGACTTTAAAGACCATCTAGTTAAAACACACCATACCATGGGCAGGGACACCTTTGACTAGACTAGATTTCTCAGGGCTCTATCCAACCTGGCCTTGAACACTCCAGGGATGAGCCATCCTCAGTTTCTCTGGGCAGCCTGTGCCAGTGCCTCATCACACATAGCATAAAAAATTTCTTCCTTACATTCAATCTAAACCTGCTCTCAGTCAGTATAAAGCCATACCCCTTTGTCCTATCAAATATCAATATCTGCCCAAGTAAAAAGCAATCTCATGATGATGGATCAGGTAGAAAACACAATTCCTTTCCATAGCATGGATATCTCTCTGTCTCCCATGCATACACACATGCATTTTGTTATCTTTCTCCAATTCTTGCTTTTGCACTATGCCAGTGGCTTCAGTTCAAAGACAATTCACACTTTCTCTGCTTCAAAGTTATTTTTGCTTTACAGCTCCATCTTTGCAGAGACCATACCAGTTTTTCCTGAGACTTTACTGTGGACCTTCCTAGAGGGTTGCTTCAAACACAGGAGCTGCAGTTTTGTAGCTCATCTGCAGAAGATGACCTCCTCTGGAGGAGCAGTGTGGGTGAGTGCCCTGCTTTGACCTCAGCCTTCTGCATCTGCATCCAAGACCTGCAGGCAGATATCCTTGGCCACTCGAACCAGAGCAGGTTAGATTGGCAAAGTTTTTACTATTTGACTCACAAAATCTATGACAGCCACTCTTTTCAGTGGTGTGCACACCCAGGGTTGTGCTACTTTAATTAAACCAGTATAATGCTGCATGTTTAAGCAGATACACCTTTCAGTTTAGCACTGGACATTCGACATGACATAGCTGGGTCCACACTCAGTTTTAACAGAGTCAAAACCAGACCTCCAAAGACCAGACTCTTGTAAAATTTAGAGATAATATCATGGGCCTTGTTCTCTTCTGTTTTATTCTGTTAGTTGTATCACAGTAGTTGCACCATTAACTTCAGTCATGGTTCTAAGCCTGAGGAGGGAGGGAGGGAGGAGGGCTCACACATGCTTTGTATCTTGTTTGGTTCAAGTTACAGTTGTTAAAAGCAAGATTCGTTTCTGTTTTGATTTCCCAGAAGACATAAAAACAAAGCAGGAGCTGAGACTGGTGTCATGAGTTTGAGAGACAAATCATCTGGGGATGGGACTGAATGTGAAGAGCAATTTTGTATTACTATGGTATTCATCACTTTCTGGAGGATCTGAGATGGAAACCTCAAGAAATCAGCCTGAACTCCTTTATTTTGCTTCTTGATGGAGGAAAAATTCCTGCTGACTAGAAATGGGAATGAAGAAATTATTTTTTTATCAAGTGTCTGCATACTTGCTGCTTTTGGAAATAAAAAGCATTTTATCTTCAGCGCTCATATGTGCAGAAAAACCATGAGCAGAAAGCCAACATGCCATGTTCTAATACAAAATGAAATATGACCTTTTAAGTAACCCTAAACTTCTGAAGAATAAATGTTAAATCTATTTATAATTCAAAGTATATCAGCTAAATTAGATGCTGGATTCAAACCTGAATTAAAACCATTCTCGCATTCTTTGTTTTGCTTTTTTTATTCTCTATGGTTAACTAAAAGACTTTTGAATTTTTTATGTTATTAGCCAGTTTAGTGCATGGGGAAAACTGCTGTCAGAAGCAGCGTGGCTGCTGTGCCTATGCCCATATGCAGCTTCCAACAGCCAAAGTGCTCAAGGCTTGATCTAGGCTGGAGTGGGGGTCCCCAGAAGTCAGATGCTTCTAGACCCAGCTCTTGTCCTGGGACTGCCAGCACAGAGTCTGGATCAGGTCATGGATAAAATGCAAGGTGAGAGATATTGCAAGGTGATGTTCATTTCCTGGTCCTCACCACCTCTGCTAGTTAGCTGTTTGCTGAAAAGTTAAGATATTTCAATAAAAATGTAAAGTATTGGATACTGCTTCATGAAGTTCCCATAGCTTTCTTTGACCCATAAATTATTCTGCTGCCATATTATCAGGGAATAAAAACATTGAGTCAAAACCACTTTTATGATGTTAAAACTCCCACTCCTATTTTGAAATTAATTTACTTATTTGAAAAGAATTTTAAAGGAAATACACAAGTGTGCATGTTGCCTTGATAGGAAGTGTAATACACTCGCACGTGTTTAACAGCACCACTGATTTAAAGGAAGTTTGATCCAGCTGGGTATGACAAGATAGCAAGGATTTAATTAAATTTGGATTTTGAAAGATGTTTTACTGATATATCACTAGCAGGTACCCCTTGGCCTTGGCAGTTCTCAGTAAACTCATGCAATCCCTTCCCCTTCACTCCTTCTTGAAAATAATTTCCATAAAGTTTTCTAACTGTTTAAGAGCATATCAGCTGTTCATGTGCCAGCATTTAAACTCACAATCACATATGGCTCAGGTATCCTATAAGCACCTTGTGGAAAGTAATTGGGGAAAGACCTAGGACCAGCATGTGGACAAAACATATGGAGATTGACAAATACAGGGAACAGCAGAGGTGGACAAATGTAAATGCCAGTATCACCAAACCAATGATACTTTAAATTAAATTAAATTAAATTACCAACTTGTTACCTTCCTAATATTTGAAATATCAGCAGGAAATGCACAAAATACTTCCATTTGAAATATGTGACAAGATCATTTCATCCCCTTGGATTCATCACCTGAACATCAATGCTTATAGCACAGAAAATCCAAACCACAATAGGAGCATTCTTCAGTGCCACATTTGTATGGCCAAAGGCTGTGCTTTAGATGGGGAAACAGTTTGGACAGACACTCAGTTGTGTCCATCGAGGCTGGGCATATGGGGAATATGTAAACTTCTTTAAGGAAAGGCTTAGTCAGTTTGTCTTTACAAACCATGTGTTTTGGGAGTCAACACTGCACAGCAGGCCTGAGCACAGCTCTCCTTCAAATCACTGGTGGGGGCACAGTATGACTAGAAACAACATTTGAGTTCACAGACTGGGACCAGAGCAAGACCTGGAGCACTTCCTCCATTTCCAGCCCATGTGTCAGTGGGTTTTAGGTGTTCATCTGTTCCTACACTGCACGACATTGACATCAGGGTTCATTTTCCAAAGCATCTGTGCCAGTGCCTTACCTTGGTAAGGCTTCCTGTGCTTCCTTACCTTGGTATCCAGATTAACAGTGGAATGAGTTCAGCAAAAGCTTCAAAATAATGTATTTTGTTATCCAGTGTTCATATGTATCAAAAATATTCATATGATGCAATGAAGCTTTATTTTTTAAGAACTGTTTGAAATTTCATGAAAGCAGACCATAAATAAGTTCTCTAAATGGAAAAGTGACCTTGAAAAGAAACCCAGAAGTCAAGTGTATGTGCCTGCAGAGTAAGATGTGGTCTATTTATGCCCCATATCTCAGGGCACTAGTGGGGGCTTTGCCCCTGGACATCAGAATGTATATTTAAATGTCATCATTCCTGATGCTCTGCTACCCTGGGCACACAAAGTCCTCAGCTGTCCTAATTTGGAGAACAGATTATTCCTCATTTTAAATGTAAACCCGATGTTTTCCTCTTGCTAATGAGAGGGGAAGTGAGAGATGTGGAACAAGACTTTATTAGCAGCCTTGAGATTCCAATGAGATTTCAGAAAATCATTTTTACAGTGTGAGGTTATTCACTTCACTGGGCAGAGAGGCCCTTCAGGCAGCTCCAGGCTTGGCTCCCCGTGGCCGCTCTATCTCCCTCTTCATGGGCATGGGATGCTCACAGGCCAACCAAACCCTGTGAAGAAAGTATTTGAGAAAGTAAATGGTAATTTCTTATCTGCACCAGTGTTTCTTCTTTTTGTCTTTTCCCTACACAATGCTGCTATGGAATTGCTCTCCCTATCACTGGTGGCCATAGACCATGCAAGGGCACACTCTACATGTTCAGCCAGGGGCTCAATTTCCCAATGAAAACTGTATTTTTTGTACATGATATATATAGTTGGTGGAAGGAAGGCCAGCTTTTACTATTTTTGGGTTAAACATGCCTAAAAGCTCCTTAAAACTCGGCTGAGGAGCCGGAATGACACCTTCAGGATTCTTCTTTCCACCAGCAATTGTTGGATGTTCTCTGAGGCTGCTGCTTCTCTGTTCCTAAGCCCTTCCTTAGCCCACCTGGGCTAACCTGTGGGGGATCAGCCACCTGCAGTGCCTGTCTGCCCATGGAACAGCCCTGCCCCCCATCAGGCTCAAAAGCAGGGCTGGCAGCAAAGACCACTCTGTTGTGGTTCCTGTTGCAATGTCCTGATGAGATGCTGTGGAGAGATGTCTGCTGATTTGCCTGCTGAGATGAACCAGTGGGATGCCTGCAGTGATGCCTGCAGTGCCATTGAGGTGGTGCCTGGTGGGGTGTCAGCTCTGATGCACACTGAGGCACTGTGGTGGGATGCCTGCTGGGCTGCCTTCTACATTTAGCCATCTTTCAAGACAAGTGAGACCAAGCATCTAAATATTTGTAGGTTTTTTTCCTTCACCACAGTGCACAGAGTGTGTGCTCTGTGTAGATATGCAAAAGCATTTAAATTTTTGTGTTTACAGGCTGTCTTGTTCTGGAAGGAATGGTCCCAAATGGCCTAGGCTCTGCAGCCATGCTCCCAGCCAGCCCTCCCCAAGGCTCTTGGGCTCCCCTGAACACTGGCAGAGAAAGAGAAGCTACTAGCTTAGATTTCCCCCTCTAACAGTAATGCTCTTCGCAGCCAGCGAAGAGGGACACTAACAACAGGTTCAGAGCACAGGCACATTCCACAGTTTTTCAGCAGTTGCAGGCTTTCTGGGAAGACTTTGCAGTGCCTGGCAATATCTCCCTTCCCCATGCCCACTGCCAGCCTGCACAGAGGAGCCTGTCCCATACCCCAGATGATTCACTAGGACCCTCATGGAGAAAGCAGTGTCCTGCTCAGCTCCCCCAAGGCTCCCCTGGGCCCCTTGGACACCTGAAAGGAGCTTCAGCCCTGGCAGCACTGCTTGTGCCCACAGGACCTGTGCTGCAGGAGCTGGAGGAGCATTTTGTGCATGTGAGCATGAAATGCCTCAGGTGCAGAGGCTGCACTTGCAGTGGAGTGTGTGCGTCACAGTGTCACACACAGAGTGCCTCTGTCCCTGCTGCTGGCTCCACATTCACCTCTGTGGCAACCCTTTGTTTATTTTCTAGGAAAGTCTTTCTTCTCCAGGATACCTCATTTTCTGATTTTGAATGCAATGAAATACCCAAATACAAGCTTCTTCCATGCATGATTTCACAATATATTACCTGTTACAATACCTATTTAATACAGTTTCTTGCCCATTAAGGTTATTGTTACACTTCACTGTAAAATTGTACTGGCAGCAATGCAGAACTGCTGTGAGAAACTGTGGAATCAGATTTATATGGATCACTTAAAGGGAAATTCTGCAGTTGTATTTTTCTCTTCCAGGAGGAACATGTATTAGGAATTACCTTTAAAACCTAAGACTATGTGTGTGAAATTGTTCTATATGCAATTTATTTTATTTTTAATGAGCTGTGATATCCTAAAGCAATAAAAAAAGTTAATATGGATTTCTGTGCACCCTTTGCAATGCAGCTAATGACTCTGTCTGCAAGTTCCATACTGGAATTTTAATTTATACCTGGAGTTTTAAAAATATGAGAATTTTTGTAAAACAGTATAGGCAAGTCAAGTTTTATTAGATGAAGAAATGCTAAAAATAGTTCTGTGCAGCTTCATTCAGTTTAGGTTTACAGTCTGGTTTTGAATTTAATCTTTTCTCAGAATGACTGATGGCAGATACCCCCTGAGCCACATATTCCCCCTTAGCTTGGCTCTCCACACTGGGCCCTATGCAGATGCCAAACATCTGCTCAGTGAAGTGTAAATGTGTCCTTGGCATTCAGGGTGCGCGCAAGGAACCAAGGCATGCATTTGTCCCACACCACAGCTGTGACAATTTGGGTCTTGAAACAACAGAGAAAACAAAGGCCACAAATCTAGGCACTTACATACATATATTTTCTAATAAGTGAATTTAAGCTCAGGTTTATCTCACATGCACTTGAAGCAGCTAAGTCCTAGGATCCTGTCCTCGCCTAGGATCCCTGTGGAACTACTGCATGTGCTGATCATCACTGAAGATGGGCTCAGTCCTTGTAAGGTCTGGTTTCCTCCCAGGAACTTCCTGGCCTTCTTCACTGTCTAGCAGTGTAGCCTACAGCAACCATACATTTTCATTGTGAATGCAGCAATTTGTTGGGCATGGAAGAGGAAAGACATCCAGTGATATAAAACTAGGCAGTGTCTCTCTACATCTGATTTCCTTAGAGAAGTAAGAAACATTAGGACTTAAAATTTTTTGTATATATGTTTTTTTTGGGAAAAAGAACCCAAACTCTCACAGAGCAGGTAAGTGTTGAACCTGCTCAGGCTCCTAGAGTGAGAAAAACACCCCAAGAAACCTCATGTATCCTGTGATGATGTTTAGCAGTGGGGGAACTTCAACACCTATGGCCATCCCTGGCTGATTTTGCTATCAAGATAAAGAACAGAATGGATGTATAAGGTATGTGAGTTTATCCACTGTTACATATGCTATTTAAGACATTCTCATCATTGAAGATGATGTCATACTCTCAGTTTATTAGAAGTCCTGGGTGGCCTGGGATGTCTGATTCCTGGTTAGGGTTGTATTTCTGCATCCCACAACTTCTAGATGAGTCATTTCTCGTGATTCTGCTTCTCCATCTGTGCTTCTCAATATCCATTCACACTTCAGCTGGCAGCACTCTGTTAGCTGGCTGTATTCATGGCATCACAGAACCACAGGATACTCTGAGTTGAAAGGGACTCACAAGGCTCATCGAGGCCAACCCTGATATGAATGGGGCCATACAGGGATTTAACCCACGACCTTGGTGTATTAGCATCATGCTCTGACCAAAGTAACAAAGATTTACAACCTCTCAATCACTGTCAAAGGTATTAGTGCAGGAAGTTTAATATAAATTTGTGAAAGTTGAACAAAGTTCAGTGGCAAGATTCATTGTATTACTTACTGTATAGGTGAAGCACACATAGAACAATCAGTTTAGAATAAATCTAGAATGATTTACACGGGAATGCATTCTGGTAGTTGATGCAGGCCATGGTGTAGCAGTAATTTCTTCACCAATGTAAGATTCACTCCAAGGGGCGTAGGCAGTAATAGCTGGATTGTAAGAATTGGTGGATTGCAAGAGGACCATAATAACAGGCAGATTAAAATGTAAACATGCTTTTCTAAATATAAAAACCTCTTGAAAAATCATGCCTAGGGCTGCAAAGACCAGTGTTATCATAAGGAATTATGCTCAGTGTACTGCTGGTACTCAGCATAAGCTCTTATATTCAAACCATTACTTCATCCTTTTTTCTCATAAAAATGCTGGACAGTCAATTACTTAACATCGAAATGTATTTAAACTTCTTGATGAAAACTGCTCTAGAGTGGAGTACATCTCGAGTGCTGGCTAAACATGCTGAGACAAAGGATGTGTATTTTCCACTGTGAGCTCACATTAAGTTTGCATTATTTGAAATACAGGTTAAGCCTCTGACTGTCAATTAGTTGCAGCACCCTAATGCTCGTATGTGGCTCTCATCAAAACTACATCACATTTTGTGAATTACAGAGAGATGAGTAATGAAATGCTGCACTTCAGTGAATCCTTGTCTGTATCTGACAATTGCAAAAAGTGAAGTATGACTGTCCATATGACCAAGACACCGGAACTAAGTGTAATTTAAGCTGCTTCTTGATGATGGAAGTATTTACACTCTTACAACAACACTAAGTATTTCAGTGGATATGTGTCCAAGTGACAAAATAGATCATTGGAAACAAAGCTGTGGCTTTGTGCCAGGCTCTTGAATGCAGTTCTGTGTGCCTTCCCTGGGCTGTACTAGACCAGGGAACGAGGCCAGCACCACTGCTCAGGTTCACCCATTCAACAACCACAGCTTCCATCAGGAGAGGCAAGAGACTCACCTGAATGCACTTTCCTTTAAGGTGGATCATATCTGTGAAATGAATGTATTTGATTTAAATACAGCAGATGACTGATCATAATCTAAGGCAACTTTTTTTCCAAAAATCAGAAAACTTAATAAGAAGATTCATTAGTGATTATTATTGACTTCTCTCCTGAATCCATCTAACTTTGACTTCAGTCACTGGATTTTGCTGTGACTTTATCTGATGCACTCCACAATCCAATTTGTTCCTCAAATAAACAGTTGCAGGGATCAAAGCTGACTCTCAATCCTCACTTCATTAAGCTAAGTAGATGAGCTCATTAAGAGCCTCACAAAAAAGGCACTTTTCCCAATACTTCATTAAATCTGTGACTCACCCCTAAACTGTCCCAGTGTTAGATGACACTACAACACTGCCAAATGAGAAGGTGCATTAGCTCATCTACTGGATATTTTCCTGCACATATATATGCCTGCCCACATCTCCCTTGGTAGCACTGGGCTTTTCCATAATATGTGAGAAAAATCCAGGCTAAAAGAAACCTTGGGAGGTAACTCCAAGATCTGCCTCAGGTGCTCAGTGCTTCACTCAGGTCTTGACAGCCTCCAAGGAGGGAAGTGGCAGAGCCTTTCTGGGTGGTGGGGTGGGTGTCCTCATAGAGAAAGGATTTCTCCATATGCCCATCCAAACCTCTTATATTTTAGCTTTTGCCCATTGCCTCTCATCCTCTTGCCTTGCACTTCCATGCAGAGCCTGATTTGGGCTTCTCTATGCCCTCCCTGAAGGCTCTGGAGGTGCCCTTGGCTCCCAAAACCACACACTTTCAGGCACGACCAAAGCCCCATGTTGTATGATCAGATGAGTCACTACTTTCTGCTATTCTGCAAAAATTTTGTTGTGGCTAGAGGTAATCTTGGCATCTGCAGGTTATGCTCCTTCTTCTTTTACCTGTTTCCTGAAGTTTGGGTCAGCTGCAAGTGTTATGGTAAGGGTTATGCCATCTTCCAGTTCAGTGATGATCTGATCTGTCTGGGGCAGTCCAAGGAGAAATGAAACCTCAGACTGCCCTAATAAGGAAGGCAGACACAGCAATAATAGCAGCAGTGTTAGCAAAGCCTTACCTCACGATGTTGGAATTAGGGTGGGTCATCAAGCCCATTACCCAGCCTCCTGCACTGGCGGGATCTTCACTAGCACCCATCACTAGGAGTGATGTGAACTGTGAAATAACATATTTAAATTTGGAACAACTTAGTGATAAACTGATTTTGATGAGCTGCTAATGCATTATTTCATTTTCTACTTTACAATTTTTAAAATGCCTCATGCCACTTCCTGCACCTTGTACAATCCCTGAGGGCTGATAGAGGTTCCAAAAGAAATAATTTGGCTTATGTCTGTAACTGAGGCAGGAATCTTGCCAATACTGGAGCTGGCCCCTGACATCCCCATGCATACAAGTCAAACCAAATGGGCAGATTTCAATAATAAGGCAATACTCATAGTGAGGGGTCACTTCAAATCAAAGAGTGTGACCCAATTATACTGGTGGTTGGACTTTTACAGTGCTGACAAACCTTTTTGAAATAATTTATATGGGGGAGAAAAACAGTAAAGAAAGACAATTTTCCTGCTGATGTGTCAACAACATAGGGGCAAAATTTCCTGTTACTAATACACTGATAAAAGTACAATATTTTCTAAATAGTAGTCTAATTGTATAACTAAGCCACCTGCCTACTTTTGAAGACCAAGAAACATTTTAATGTGTGCCTAATCCACCCTTAAATGACCAATTAGAAAAGGAGATAGAATTAACTTTTGACCTATTGGTGAACAGAATTAATAATATACAGTATTCTCTCATGTCAGCTACTTCACATAATCCGACTGAAAGATCCCACACACACAGATGCTTTTGTGTTTATTATTTATTACAATTAAATCTTGATGTAAATTTTGCAGAACCCATGGAGACATGGGCCCCCTTCCCAGGAGCCATGGAGGCCATGATGTAGGTCTCTACTTCCATACACCTCCCTATGGCAAGGTTTTTCCACTGTTTCAAACACATATAGTTTTTTTCATTAAATGGGAGGAATTTATCAATTCTGACTGATCTGGTTACCCCACAAATTTCTTTTTTCATACAAGATGACAGCTGGAAAATAAGGTACGTGTAGCAGAGCTGAAGATATCTGACCAAATGGACTGTGCTGAATAAACCGGTGACAGCTCCAGACCAAATCCTGTTAGGATCAAACAAACTGAAAGCACTGGAGGGGAGACCTCTGTGGTGGCAATGCACAGGGAGAAGATGCAGCATGCTCATTCTTACCCTTTTCTGGAGGGAAATAAAGCAAATGTGAAGCAAATGCACCTCATTAGAGGTGCAACAGGACAGTGTGTCCCTATAGCTGCTGACCCTGCACCTATTGCACTTCCATCCCTCTCCCTCCTCAGCCTCTTCACATCTGTCCTAAAAACCGAAGAAATTACTGCCCTGAGCACAAATCTGCCTTATACAGCTTTCAATCAGCTATTCTAAAACCAATCACAGCCCAGCCATGGGACCAAACCTCCAGAGCAGGTTGCAGGGCAGCACGTAGCCCCTCTCCCTTGCAGTCATGCTGGTACCAGTATCCAAAATAACTGCTCTGAGTTTTCTGATCTCTGCACTGTCAACACTCTCTTCCCTCTCTGACTCTCCTCCCTAAGGGCCAGAAGTCAGGCTGTATTTTCTTCAAGTGCAAAACAAACGAGTGTCTGAGTAAACAAAAGGCAGTAGCCCCAGCTGTGCCTCAGATTTGAGTGTTGCTACCCCAGGAATGCCATTCTGAGCTCAGGCACTTGTAATCTGAACAAAACCATGTGCAGTAAACACATCCAGTTGTGCCCTAACTTTGCCAATACCAGTCTGCTGCTCATCTTCCAAGATGAGGACCAATCACCAGTGTGACACCATATCTACCAAACATAATTCTCAGAAAATCTGTTTTGTGGTTGCATTATTTGGGGTTCTTTTTGTAAAATCTGGATTTTTGGGGTAACTAGTTCAATTGCTTCCAAAATGAGTCTATAGAGGACAGCTTCATGCTGTAGCATGCTCAACAGCAGCTTCTTCAGGTGGTAGCAGATACTTTGGCCACTGTAACCCTGGAAAATGACTGTCTGCAGACATACATGCCTTGTTCAAACATGTATGTGCCGAAGTGAGCTCAGAGGAGAGAACACCTCTGCTCTAAGTACAGGCTGGAAGAGCTGGAGTTGTTCACTCTGGAGAAGAGAATGCTCTGATGAGACATTACAGCACCTCCCACTGCCTTAAGATGGCTTACAGAAGAGCTGGAGAGGGACTTTTTCAAGGATATGGAGTGATAGGACAAGGCAGAATGGCTTTAAACTGACAGAGTAGGTTTAGATTAGATAATAGAAAGAATTTCTTTACTGTGAGGGCAGTGAGGCACTGGCACAAGCTGCCCAGAGAAGTTGTGGATGCCCTATTCCTGGAAGTCTTCAAGGTCAGGCTGGATGAGGATTTGAGTAATCTGGTCCAGTGGAAGGTGTCCCTCCCCATCGTAGGGGGAGTTGGAACTAGATGGTCTCTAACCAATCCATACCACTTGGTGATTCTGTGGCCCAAAGGAGTTACTCCAAGTAAGCCCAGCTCTAGCAGGAGCTTAACCTGTGAAACGTGCTGGGTAATGAGCACCAGCAAAGCAGAGAGATCCCAGCACAGCACCAACTGATGCCACTCATTTGCCACCCCACAATTCCATAATCACTACAGTTTCTCTTCACAAACAAGCTCCTCCAGCAGCAGACAGGAGCTGTCATTCTCTGCACCTTGATAAAGAGGCAATCCAGTGTCATTCCCTAAGGAGTAGCAGCTCAAGCAGCCCCTGCAGCCAAGGAACTTCTATTCATGGAAGCATACACCACACATACAAACTGTATAACACTGAATAGCAACCCTCTATATTAAATCAAAGACCATCTTTATTTTTCTTTTTGACTGAGACAAGGACATAGCTGTCCTTTCTCCAGTAGCTTTTCTCCTGTTTTGAGAGCTCAGATGTGTTTTTATAAAGAACTCTTAATGGGCAGTTCCAGAATGTGGAGACACACAGAAATAGACTATTTAAAGTGAAGTTAGGTTTGTGAACTTACTCTCTGCTCTTCTAAGATTTGTCATTCTGTGAGAGCTTGTTCACTCCAACAAAATTGGCACAGTCTGCAACATCAGATAAGCCTCTGTTTCTGCAGAAGCATTTTATTAGATATAAAAGACAAGAACTTAAGGGCACACAAACATAATTGAGAAACAGCTATCAAATAAGCAAGCTTTAGTTTTCAAAGAATCTGATTGTATTTCACGCAATTACTTGAGAAAAGCAACCCAGTACTGGATGATTAGATTGGGTGGCAGCTGCCAGCACGATGTGACCCCTCCAAAGACCCTCCCAGAACACTGCCTGCTCTATCAGCTGGTCCCTTCAGAGTGCAGATGGAGCAGCAGGAGGCAGCTGAGAATCACAGTGCTCTAACCCCATCTAGGGGACTGAGCCACGGCTCGGCTCCTGCAGAGGCACGAGCAGCTGCCAGCCCAGGGCTAGCTGGAAGGGCACTGCCTTTGAATAAAAAAGCACTGTTCAGCCACAAACCCCCACTTTTCCTGCCTTTTCTGTATAACTCACTTGTCACACAGCTCTCAAACTCTATTATACCTGCGCTACGTCACACTCTTTCTGTTTTCAGTTTTCATTTAGTTTTACCACATGTTGTGCTACTCTAGTCTTCCTTTTCCCTCTTGCTGCCCCCAATAAGTACTGATTATATATAAACCCAAGTATGTGCTTTACAAAATCAAATACTTTATGAGGGATTACACTGGTTAAACATGATTGAAACAAACATTATTTTTAAAAAGCAAGTAAACCCCTGAATTTGCTACTATAAGAAAAAGCCAAATCAAATGTGACTTTGAAAATGAAACATTCAGCTTCTGTTCACATCAAGATTAGCACTGAGGAATACACTGCATCTCCCTCTTCTTTCTGTTCAGACTTTACTGAGTGCTTTTGCAGACAAAGTCCTCAGTTTTACATGGGTGGGCACTGTGGGTCCTACTTTCTCTGAAAAAGGTAGAATTATAGAGTGGTTTGTGTTTCAAGGGGCAGTCAGGTTCAGAAAGTGTAATATTTAAGGTGCTCATGAAGCAAGTAAGTAATATTTTTTATTTTTTCTCTTGCCATGCACACATGCAAAATTGCATGCCTATTTATCTACCTCAGCAGGGTTAAAAGCTTTCAGGTTTTGTGACAGCACCGTCAGGTGCTCCTGCTTTTCTATGAAATTCTGTCAGGCTGTAAAGCCAAGCAATTAGCAGGCACTCTGAAGCCATTTTTGAGTCTATGATTATGTAGTATTGATACAATTGCGGCCTCCTTGGCAAACCTTACACTATAGAGGCTTGTTCTGCTTTCTTTTCAGTTCCACTACAAAAGTCAGCTTAAAATGAAAAAAAATTGTTTTAAGAAATTGTTGGTAGAAATATCTTAGTTCTTATTGGTTCATGATAACAGTGTCTTCCCTGGTGAAACACAAGAAAATTTAAGAAGCCTGAAGTGAGCATAAAAAAATTATTTTTCCACTATCAATATGTACTATCTTATGGAAATTATGAAGGCAGCAGAAATAAGGGGGAAAAATTAACTCTAAATTAAATATGTAAATTGACACTGAGTTAACATTCACGAGTCTTCTGAAGGACTATGGAAACAACACTCAAAATCAAGAACCAACTGCACTGAAAGCAAACCCAAAGAGCCCTGCAAATCTCTGTCACAGAAGACAGATGCCTGTAAAACATTCATTTTCAACACTTAGAATATAACAGAGAACTGGGGCTGAACTGAGGAGTTCAGCACAGAACCCAAATTCCCAAAGGCATTGTAAGAAGCACACGGATCTCTCGGAGCTTCCAATGGGTTTGCTGCAGCAGAGAGCATCTTCCCAGTAAAAATACTACTTTGCATTTCAGCATCATCCCAGGGCAAATCTCTCACGTAGCAGCGGATTACATCCTCCAGTGCCCCTCAGGAAGCACAATGCCATAATCCCTTCAGCAAGGATTAGGAGAGGGGCCACCCCATCCAAACAGCTCCTGCTGGAAAGTCAGCAACAGAGCACAGCCTGCCCAGCTTCCTTACACCATCCCACTGCACCTCACTGTGATTTGCAGCGGTGTCTCCCTGCAAAGATCTCACCAAAATGTCCCGCAGGTGACTGCTGATGGGAGCAACGGGCCCCGCATTTTCCCCCTGCACCAGACCAGTGTGAGGAAAACCAACCATAGTCTTCCTAAAGATTGCCATATAACTTGAGCAGATTAAAAACCCATTACAAGAGACAAACAAAAGGATGTTCATAGTGAACAGAACGCAGCAAGCATCTGTTTTTAAGGAGCAAAAAAGCTGCTAATGGGCTAACATATCAGGGTGCCTGATGAACTTGGGAGGTGCTTGGTGCTTGTCAGGGGAAGGCGGGTAACTCACAGGGGATCAATCACCCTGATGCTGCATCTGAGGAATCCTGGTGTTTCATTCTGGCTCTGAGCAATGCTAGCAGACAGCCAAGATGACAAGCAGCTGTGAATGTAAATTTTTAAAATGTTAAATTTGTATTTAATACCTGTGTTTTAAAAATACAAATAATGTTTGAAAAAAAAAAATAGAAAGCTTTCTCTGTTACTTTTTAAATGGGATTTTGCCCTCGGTGGACTTACTAAAACCTTGAATAAAAAAATTACAAATATCTGTACAACTGTCTTGTCAGGAAGGAGTTGAAGCATGGAAAGAAAATTGGATTGTCGAAAACCAGACACCTCAAAATACTCTCTTGGCAGAGGGAAACTCCTACACATGTTCTGAGCACCCTCTCAGAGGTAATGACTACCTATAACCAGATATGAGAACTTACCAAGAGTGCTTTTGAGTTTTCAAGAGCTGATTGAGTCACTTATGAGTCACTGACAGCAAAAACAGCAAGGTTACCTCCTTCCACTGCTCAGCCACTATTCAAACTCCATCCCATCAATGCAGGGAAGGGCAAAAAGAAGTCTTTATTCTATCCAGCTTGTGGCCTCTGCAATCTGACACTTTCTTCCTGGTATTTATTGCTCAATCCTGAACCTTACAGTGAGCCTTGCTCCCCCTCTCTGCCATTGGGAAATTCCTCCCTCCTGTAGCATGGAAGAAGTGCAGAGGAAAATGGAAATATGGAGAAAAACCTAAAATTATTCTTTTTAATGGGTCCAGTGGGATTGATGAAGTTTAGACACAGCTAGTATTGCTGTCTTCTGTTTCTCCTGGTTTGCAAAATGAATAGCAAGTCCGAAGATTTGTTATAGTTAATTGTTTTTTATTTGCCCAGCAGAGTACTTAGCATTGGAATGCAAAATTAATCTTACTAAACTTGTCCCAGTCAGTTTAATGACTAGTATGGTATTAAAATATATTAATTCTTTTTTTCAAAAAATGCAAAAGACAAATTACATTGCAAAACACTGCCAAGTTTTATAGAATAATAAGCAATAATAAATTATTTTATAAACAAAGGTAAATTATTTTACAAAACAAAAAGTGTTTCATTTTTACACACATTGAAATTAATTTATTTATGGTACTCTTTGCCTAAAGCTCATAAACACCAATATCTTTGGTCAGAAAATACTATGTTTCACCAATATCTGGTTAGATATTTAACAACAGCATTATTATCTCTACTATGACAATATAGGAAATAAGGCAGGGAATGAGAGAGAGAACAAAAGGGATGTTCCCTGCCCTAATGAGCTTCTAATGCTGTCCACCATTCATTTGCTTAGGCAAAGCAGGGCAGCTGGTTGCACGTTCCCTTTCTGGAGCCAGGTTTGATGCTTCCCCGTGCCCAGACCAGGTGGGCTCTCCTTTCTCAGGCTGCAGGACCCGAGCAGTCACTGGTTCAGCACGTGTGTCAATCCATCTGTGAAACCACAAACAGCAGCTGGCCACATCTGCACTGTGCCATGCCCACTGCACCCTCCCAGCACGCTGCTCCTCCAAGCAACTTCAGCCTACCCCAGCACACAGGTCTAGAACAGGCCAGAAGAAGAGAGTTTGGAAAACACTGTGTCTTCTGCTGGGGGTGGGAAGGTTTGCTGCTGGCAAGGCGATGGGCAGGGAGAGCTGTGGTACTGACACACCACCCACTGCACACAAGAGATGCCAAAGCACCCACCCCAGCAAGCCATGGCTCTGGAGATGTCTGTGGGGGTTACTTCATCGCCTACAATTGTTTTATAACCTCCAGATCGAATTTTACTATATAAAATAAATTAATTCTGCATTTAGGTTTGACATAAGTGATCTGATATCTGGTTTACAAAAAGATTTTTCTGTCTAAGCTGTGAAACTAAATTAAGGAAGAGTAGTACAACAAAAATGGTTACAAAAGACACCTGCATCTGAGATGGTCATTTAAGACTCATTTTATAATCACTGGCCAGAATCAGTCCATGATTCATCTCATCCTAAATATAACTGGCTAGAGAAGCATGGATAAATTATGTTAAAGAATGAGAAATAGCCATTCTTCATATACATTTTTGCACAGCACAGAAAAAACACATCATATATCAAGTATAGTAATGTTTTTCAAGAGTTACAAGAAAAACACGTCATCCCTAAATTAATACAGTTGTTTGCTTTTTTTTCTCTTTCTTTTTTGTTTTTCAGTTAGAGTTACGAAGAGTGGACATCAGTGTAAAAAGATAGAATTAATTAGGACTGTCATTTCTATGTATTTATACCACCATAATTCGTGCTGTTATTGCTTTATGTATCTGGATCTGTCTTTTGCTGTAGCAGGGAGAAGTGGGGGAGCAGAGCTGGCTCTGCTGTCACCTCCTGCCAATACACGTGAGCATGGATTCCAGCTCCCACCCAGACTCCCACACTCCAGCTAGAGATATGGGACATTAAAGAAGCAATGAGCAAGGAAACCATCAAACCCCAGCTTTGCCTTGCTCTTCACTGAAAGCTTTAAAGCTCCAAAAGCAAGACAGTGTGAAAGCAGCATAATGACAGAGGCAAAGCAGATGTTCAATACACAAGGCTTCAGCTAAACCAGCAAGCTCCAAGATGAGAAATCAATAGCAAGGGGAAAAGGTTAAAAACGCCTCTCCTGCCTGTCCTCAGCTGCACACAGACATTAATTATTACTTGCAGAATGCCAAGCTGTTGCACTCTACCTCCTGCACTTGCAAAAGCCTGTTGAACCCAATGTCCTTATCCAGTCTTACCTACGCCTTGTACCTAGGAGAACACATGCTTCTTTATGAGAGGCAATTTTAGCATCCTTCTACCTGCAACCTGGTGGCTCCCCCTCTACAGAGTTCTATAGATACACCTGTAGGCACACAGGACACCAGGCTGCACTACAGCAGCTTGTAGCATCATTGTGCTGCAGAAAACTCCAAATCCCATACTCTGTACTGATGGCATGCAGACTAGGAGATGGAGTTTGAGTTGTTTTCTACTGAATCTGAAATACCTGAAGTCTGAGATATCTGAGCCATCTTGGAAGAGTTATGGCAGAGAACATGCTCTTGTAGCAGCTCTGGCAGGTGCTAGTGGAGTGGATTTTGCAATCTGACATTGGAAGTCACTTCCTCACCTCCCAAAACCAAAATGACTCAGATCTTGTAACATCCAGAGCCTGCTGCCATGCTTATCTCAATTGCTGGGATTTTAAGGACAACTGAGCAAGCTGAGCTCCTCAATGAAAGGCTGCTGTAATTAAGATTTTTTTTTCTTATTTTAGGTTTCAGGAAGTCTGTATGGTTTCTTCTTTGATACATGAAATCTTTATGTTGTTAACAGAGGTCAAAGAGAGGCAGTCCTAGAGGAATCCTTCACTCTTCTAATAACTCTTAACGCACACAGCAGAGGGCTTCAAAGCACAAGAAGTACAAAGCTTGTCCTGGTTTCAGCTGGGATAGAATTAATTTTCTTCCTAGTAGCTGGTACAGTGCTATGTTTTGGATTTAGGATGAGAATAATGCTGATAGCACACTGACATTTTACTTGTTGCTAAATACTGCTTACTCTATGTCAAGGACTTTCCAGCTGCTCACTCTGCCCTGCCAGTAGGAGGAGGCTGGGGGTGTGCAAGAAGATGGGAGGAGATACAGCAAGGACAGCTGAACCCAACTGGCCAAAGGGACATTCCATACCATATGGCATCATGCTGAATAAAAAAACTGAGGAATGTGGCCAGGAGAGACCAGTCTCTTCTCAGGAACTGGCTGGGCATCATTCAGCAAGTGATGAGCAACTGCAGTGAGCATTATTTGTTTTGCATATTATGTTATCATCATTATTATTATTATTATTACTATTATTATTATTATTATTTTCCCTTCCCTTTCTGTCCAATTAAACTATCTTTATATCAACCCACCAGTTTTACCTTTTTTCCAAACCTCTGGGTGGTGTTTAGTTGCCTGCCCAGTAAAATCACTGCACAGCTACATTGCTAGAAAACTAATAAGCAAGTGAAGTGCATTTATCAATGGACACAGCAGAGAGAAGCTGTATCTTTTGAGTTTTAATAGAGACCATTCTTTTTGCAAGAGCATGCACACTCCAGCTGTCCTCACTGGTGACACTGTGACAATGAGAAGAAAAACAAAGGAAATGGATATTTCTGAGTATCTATCCATGGACACACATTCTATTTAAACACTCATGCAGTTAACTGCATGTACAGTTGTCTCCATTTAGCACTTTAATTATACCAAAATGTTGGTTGCTAGATGAAAATTTGACAAAGAAAAGGCCCCAGGTGATAAACCTTTTGATCTCATTCTCTTTTCCTAAGGAAAACAGGTTGCCAGAAAACAGTGATCTGATTATTTGCTTCTTGTCTGATCAAGGAAGGGCAGTGGAACAAAGGACTCAGTGTTCAGGTGAGTCCTGGCCTCAGGTGAGAGCCACCTGGCAATGCCTCAGCAAGGACTGAGATAGCCTAACTCTTTTCTGGAAAGCAACCAGAAGCAAAAGTGACAATTATATTCATGTACTCGACTGATGGGAATCAGCTGCCACTTGTAATATAAGTACAGAACAAAACAGAAGCACTATGGTAGCCTGACCTGCTCCTGAAGAAGGAGGAGCTCTCTATGTACCTGGGCATGTTTCCAGCCAGGCTTTTTTCTATGTAGGCTTTGTCTCAGTTACCTGCACTTATCTTACTTCAGGACTGGATCACAGCAACAGAAGGCTACAGAATTGCCCTCATGCCCTGGTATGAAAACCTGCTCAACTGAGATCCAGGGTGGCCTCCAAACATTTCCCAAAGTGACCCCTTGGGCCTGAATTTCACTTCTAGAATTGAATTACATCTGTGTCTTTCACCTCTCTGTCCTAGGACACACTTCAAGTCTCAAATAAAATTCAAGACACTAATTTTTACTCAAAATGTCCAGAATGTTCTTTGGGACCTGGTGGGCTACCAAATAGCCTGTGATTCTTTATGCTCAAGGCAGTCTTATTTAAAATTGGGAGCAGCTTTTGACCTAGAAGCCCACCTGTGCCATAGAAGGACATTGCCTGCAGTGAGCTCCATTAGCTAGTATATGTATTACTCATCAGGGCACTTTTATCTCCAAAGCTGGGCTGAGGATCAAGGAAAATTGTTCTTTACTTAGTAGGTCATGTTTCTTCTGTTCACTTTAGCCCATTGTTTTGAGGTTCTGCTCTGGATACCGTGCATGTAAAAGCAAACTAATTTTCTATTAGCCTTTGAAGAGAATAGGGAGCACCACCTTCAAAGATGAGGAAAATCACCTCATTTTATCCAAAATTTGTAACAGCCTGGCTGGGGATGGATGTTGCCTGCCACCATCACTGCTGCTGTTTGCTCCAAGAGGCAATGGCCCACTGTTCTGACACAGCACCTCCTCTTCCTCATGCCCCCCTAGATTGCACACACTTTGCTATGTGCAGACACAAACACATCCCCCATTGCCTGTGTGTGTCCCCAGGGGGGAAAATGAAATGTAGCACATGATGGGTAGAGCATCAGGATATTGAAAATCATGGTGTGTCCCCTGAAAATCAAAACACAAGGTGTGGCCATCTGACACCTCTCCTTTATATCAAAGAGGTGTATAGAAGTGGTGAAGAATAAAAACCTCTCTTTTGCTCTGGGGCTATGAGCTTCTCTGGAGCTTTGAAACACAGCCTGTGAGGTCATGCTCACTGCAAACAAAGGCACACAATGCACTGTTGTTTCTTGCAGACCCTATTCTCTTTGTGCTGTAGTGTGTGAGATTGCAAAGATCAGAGATGCAAAACACCAGGGGTACATAAACATATTACTACACTAATGCAATGCAAACAGTAAACGTGGAAAGAACAGTTTTGCCCTATTTCACTTTCTTCTGCTTTCAGAATAAGCATCACATCAGCATGGTCACTCTGGTTGGTGTTGGAGCAGTCCTTTTGTTGTGTCTCCTGTGATAATTTCTGTGGCCATGTAGGTAAACACAGTACTAACATGTAGGGTGATATACCAAGAAAGCCACTGGAGAGATTTCCCTTGTGCCTTGGTGAGACATGGGTGAACATTTTTAACTGAACCAGGTCAAACTTTTAGGGAAGTGCTGACACGAAGGAGACATTCCCATCTCCATCATGTTTACAATGTTCCTCTCAAAGACAATATGCAGAGAATGGGGATGGGAATAGGGTGAGAATGGGGATGGGAATGAGGTTGCTCTGCATTTTCAGAGCAGAAGTGACAACTGCTACTAGAGCATCAGGTCAGCAAAGATGAAAGTGACTTATCCCATAGAGGATCCAGGCTGCTTTAATACAACAGTCTTCTCATCTTATTGACTGCCATGACCTTTAGACTCTAGCATCAGCTCCTTCGTACCACTGTGGTAGCTTTTTTGTTTGTAGACCTCAAAGTACTTTATTATTGGAGGAAAATACAATTCCCCATGGAAATTAAGATAATTTTGGGTGCATTTACCAAGAGAGGGGTTCTTTGCATACTGTAATCAAAGTGAGGGGGAAATGAGAACAAGGAATGGTTTGGGCAGGTCCTGTCTTACTCCACTGAGATGTTTCTAGGGCAAAGAATCAGGCTGTCCCAAACATACCAGCATCCCATCACCATTAATTACTACTGTACCTGAGCTCAGATAAAAGCTGATCATGAGACACATCTACCTTATTTTGAGCACTGTTTTGTGTGAAGGACAACTGTAAGCACACACATGGACCTGAGATATTAGGCTAAGTAGAGCCTCTCACCTCCACAACTCACACACTGGGTTACTGACTGAAGGAGGAGGCAAATGCTGGGGAATGTATCCTCCTAGAAACCAGCACTGCTATCTCCAGGAAAGTCAGGCTAAAATGACTTCCAATGAATTAGGAATATGCAAGATTCAGAAAAGAATGAAATCAACTTGTGCTTCCTGGACTACCTCTTACAGAAAACATAGAATCATAAAATATCTAGAATATTGTCCTCAGAGCAAAGATCAGGAAAGATTCCATGTCTGGTCACAGGACTTAGGACCTCTCTTGTTTTATATCAGACTTTGTGGAGGCTGAAACAAAGATAAAATTTTCACTAAAGTCAGATCTTCCTTTAGCTTAATTATAATGCTGATTTTTCATCATATGAAAACCAAGTAACCTGAGATGTAAGTGAAATTATTTTCACTTAAAAGAATGGAGAAGCACCTGTAAAAGCAGATGATTGGCAGCCCTCTGGTAAAACCAGACAGGTGAGATGTCACAGAAACAAAATAGATTTAATGTGCTGTAAACATTATGAGAAACAAGAGGCAGTAAGTGATCAGACCCTCCAGTGAGAACAAAGCCAGTGTTCCCTTGCAGTGGCATCCTTTTGTTCTCTTATTCACCTGTCAGTCACCCAGGCCACATTCCTTCAGCATTTACTTGTGCACAGGTGAATCTTGATTGCAAGTCCAAGAGAGTACTTCAATGTTCCTGAGAACACTCTGCTGAATGCAGTAGTGATGGACAGAAGCAGGAGTCAAAGCAGATGCTTCTAATCTAAACATAGAACCCTACAGATGTACAAATCAATTTTAATTTCAGAGTCAAGTGAAATGCCTGAGTCTTTCTGGGTCCAAACCTTAATGGTACAGCTGTCTGCTTTGCCTGTAGGATCTCTGACGGTGAAGCATCTTGCAACACACACATTTGTAGAATGTAAAAATTACATCCATGTTTCATATCCCACTTCAAACTGAAGTCTGTAGTTAAGCCATAAGGAATCCACATGTGCATCAATATGACACATCAGAGCTGAAAATAAATAAGCACTGGTTAGGATCTCTGGCTTCATCTGAAGAGCAGCAAAAATGAGCAAGTGATGAAACTTGTTGTCCACCTCTCACTTGTATTCTGTCAAACCAATCCTGACTTCATATATGGGCTCTCATCCAGTCTGTCTTGAAGCTGAAAGGGCCAGATTCAGACTGCTACGTGGAAGTGACAGTAGGCTCACTCTAACACGAGACAACAGGTTCCCAGTCCCAAAGTTGCCTTTTACTTATGTAACTTCAGGTAAACCGTTTGAAATTACCCCCTGCATTCCTAAGTTCTAATCTAAGGGTTAAAAAGTGACAGTTTCATCTGAACTCATGAAATCTATTATATTTGTTTGCTCATTTGCACTTATTTTTATGGCAGCATTAAAGCTGATAGACCATGCCAGATATTCAAAAGCAGCAGAGCTTAGTACAACAGAGCAGTAAGTGTGCTGTCCCAGCATGATTTAAAAAATAGATCCCAACCTAGACCAAGAGAGATGGACATGACATACTTATTTTTAAAAGTCTTGCTCCTGCTGCTGGCTTCATAGCACATACTGTGGTCTGGACCAATAAGAAGCAGAAATTCACATAAGAGCTGATGACACTTTATATACTCCAAAACCACTTGTGAAATCCACAGAATACATGGATGTTGACAAGACAATACAAGCAGCACGTGGCTGAACAATACCCCAAGCAACCACAAATTTTTGGCAGCCTGCACATACGCCAGTAGTTAACATCAGGGGGAAAAAAAAGCAGACTACTTTCTATTTGGTCAGTATAACACTGCCTTTTCAAAGGAGCAAAATAAATACAAGTTATTAATGAGAAAACACACAGGATATGGCCTAGATAACAGTCTTTCTGAAATATCCAATGTCTCATAAAAGGTGTACCTAGAGATATTTGGGTTACTTTGTGGGTTTGGCTTGTGGACCTGACTGAGGATGTGGGGCCAAGATATGATCTGCTGTTGTCTCATGGCTCCTCTGTGCAGAGCCAGCATAGCCACAAGCAACACTGCTCAAGTATTAGGATGAGTTACAAGGTGCAGGGGCACAGGGAGACATGGGAGGAGCTGAGCAGTAGGGTCAGGTCTGTCTCTGCATCCCCCAGGTAGCTTGAGCATGGGATCTGAGATGCCAGCACTCACACACTGAGCTCACTGCCCCTCCAGACCCTACACATCTGCCAGAGTAAAGCAGATGGCCTCAAGGGCAGGTTAAAACAATCCAGATCCCCTTGTAGTTCAGTGGGATCAAGCAGGTGAACAAGCCATGGCACAAGATGAGGGAGTGCTCTGAGGCAGTCTAGGATCAAATCTGAATTTGCAGAGAAGCGGCTGTTCAGAAAATTAGAAATTAAGATTTCTTCATCTCCCATCTCCATTTCTACCACCGTCATGGGGAACATCACAGGGCAAATAGAGAGAATTTCTTCAATTTGGCTTTAGAGACACTTATCTTCTAGAAGCTCTTACATTCTTTGAGTATAATTAGGTTTAGGTAAAGCAAGAAGATACATCATTCAGTTCTGTATTTCATTTTCCTTCTCTGCCCAACCCCAGCCTGACTATCCACTTTCCCAAAAGCCCACCAAAAAAGAAAAACCACATACAAACCTTTTGTTTCATGATGCTGCTTTTCTGTTAAGTATCAAAACCCATCAGACCAGGTTAACCTGCCCAAGCAGCTGAGCTGGCCAGTAGTCCAAGAGGGAAATGAGAGCAAGATGTGGAGGTTGATCCACAGCAGAAATGTGACAGGTAGACGCATCAACCACTAAAGCAAAAGGAATAAATTAAGCATTTTAAACTGTAAAATGCCTATTCAGATGCCTAAATAGCATGTGTAGCTTCCCACAGCCAGCAGACCATGTTTAGAGTCCATAGCTCAGCCAGCTGAAGAGGTTGGACAGTTGTGAGAGCTTGTCAAGTTCTAAGGCCATTGGTTATAAAAAAAAAGGTTAGCTAAAACCATTTCTGTCCTTGAGGCAAAGTTGGGAAAAAGATTTTTCCCACAGTATGTCACAAGTCATTAACCATTGCAAGGAAAGCAATTTATGCCTCTGCCTCACACACCTACAAGAGGAGGAGTGAGATTCATCTTTCTTCTGAAACACTGGAGATGTACCTCAATTTGTTGCTTAGTGCCCTGATGATCCTATTGATACTATTCAACTCAGCTGAAAGGATCATGTATCTTGCTTCTGTGCTCAGGGTAAAATTATTCCAGATGTGAAATCCAAGAGGAACCCTCCCTTAGCCCCTGTCCTGGTCAGGTCACTGGGGCTGCCAGTGAGGCTGCTGCAAACTTTTCAACTAACACATTTCTTTTACAGCCTTGGTGATGCCCTTGCTTTCTTCTGCTCTCTTCTGGCTGCTTACCTGGGAAAAAGCTTATGGGGCCTTTCTGACTTGTTTCTGCAGTTTCAGCCATGGGAACATTTTCCGACTATGGCAAAGTCTATGCCTGTGACCAAAAGAGTCTTTTGTGAAGTGCCTTGCATTTCTCAAATGCTTTAGGCAATGAGGTTCAAAGCACTTTAGTAACTTTAAAAATAACCCACCACTTTGGTGACATTTCCTTATCTTCTCCATCTCCCATGAAGAGTCAAGACCAGGTCTGCTACTCACTCATACTGCCTGCAGTGATGGTGCCTTTGGGCTGCTCCAGAATCCCTCTCTCCCTGACTCTGAACAGGAGACCAGATTTCATCTCCTCCCCATAAAAATATCTTTACCAAAAACTCAGCAACTCCTGCACAATAATTCTCACTTTATTAAATACCTCAGCAGTAGCAACAAAAATTATTAAACTGTAAAGACACCACAGAAAACATTCCTCACCACAGACACCCTAACAGACAGTGTGGTGAACCTGTTGGTTTTTTTTTTTTTTTATTAAGGATTCTCATTAATATGTTTTATCAGAGCCTGAACTCAGGACAAATTCTGCTCTAATTAACCTGACAAATTTTTTCACAGCACAGACTTACTGTATCTGTTCATAGTCCAGCTCCATGATTCTTCAATTCTGAGATAATAAATCAGTGGGATTGTTTGGGGATACATGATACAATAATCCTCACCACTAAACAGAAAACTCACAGCATAAAGTCTTAGCCTTAAAAACTGATGATATGTTCCAGACCAAGCTGGGGTCTGCAACAAGATACTGCCCTAAAACATGCTTCTCTGTTTTGTATTCAGCTTGTACTGCTCACTTGCCCCAGAACTCTTGCAAAATACAACAAAAATTCCCAGCAAACACCCATATATTATCTCATCTCTTCTGCTCTAAAGTTACAGGACATTAAAGAAGACATCCTCAGGTCTGTGCATATTTGAGGAGTAACGTGAATGACAGAGAAGGGAAACCAACAACAAGGCAAGCAAAATATACACTTGGGACTGGAAGAAGAGTAAAAACGTGCAGAGCTCTGCCCTAATTTCAGGAGGCCATTCCTATTCAGAAGTAGATGTAAGCATGAGCAGTAGCACGACTCAGAATCTATGTTTTCTGGTTTCAATTTGGGCTAGAGTCAGCAGTTCCAAGAACATTCTCTGTTTGTTCCCATTTAACAATTCAAAATGTCTACCCATGCTTTCCCACAATAGCATGCTTTTTTTTTTTATGATTTCAGTATCATTTTTTTCATTTTTAATCCAACTTTGCCTCTAGGACAATTATTTTTCTGTATTTCATGTAGTCCTGTTGTGCTTGCTTCAAATAAATCAATCATCTTTACACAAAGTTATTTGGCAGCATTACAAATGCACCAAAATATACTCACAATCCGATAATCTACACTTTCTATTTGCAATCATCTTTCTGCCTTCTGCTTAAAAGCAAGATGGCCAATTTCCAGTCATAGGCATTCATGTGATCAGGATCTCGGAGCCATAGTAGGCCACAGCTTGGGCATTCCTAATGCTCTGTGTTTTCCTGGACTGAGCTTCTCATAATCCAAAATACCTACAGTGCCTTTTTCATCAATGGGAAATTCAAGGATGCAAATGCAGAATTTTATTCCATAATGCACACAGCCAACCTATGGGTTAATTAACTTCAAAAGATGTTTTGATAAATGGAGAAAAATTCAAGTTCCAAATTTGGGACCATTTGTCATAGTTATTAAAAGAATATTATTAAAATATTGAGCATTCCTGAAATAAATTCCAGTTTTTAATCTGTTGCAAAAATTAAACCCATGCAATTATAAGGATCTAAAATCATTGAAGGAATTCAGGAAACTATGTACCCCTTTAGAGAAAATTTTTCAATTAAAAGGTGGTCATAGCTTCTCGATGCTTCCTGAACACATTGAGCACTTTTGGCGCCAGCAGTGAGAAATCCCTGCAGCTCTCAAGGCACTCCTGAAAAACAGGTTCGACTTTTTTATCTCAGATAATCTTTGGGGTGAGACTCTCAGGAACAGCTGCCATTGTGTCAAAATTAAGCTTAAGTATTTAGCTCAAGACCATTAAAAAAAAATCTGCAGAATGCAAAGAAGACATAAAAATTATGGCCTGGGGTATTGCTTTTTAAATGACCACACAGAAGAAAATACATAATTATGCAAATTGTTGAACTGAGCTGGTTGCATAAACCAAGCTGGTTACAGGCAAGTTATTCAAATACTGACTTTTTTTTTACTGATTAAAAACAGGCTTATACTTGGATCCTGAGTTATCTTTAGTTAAACACCACTTAAATCCACATTAAGTCACTGTGTTCTCATCAACAGATTTTAGATTGAGTCAGCTCTGTGCGCCCTACAAAGGGTTATTTACTCTCTTAAAACAAACACCATTTTATATGACTGTTGGATAGAGAGCTGTGTGAGTTTAATCAGGCATAGCTCATTCAAGAGTCACCAAACAAGCTTGAATAAATGGTACCAAATATTTTTCAGAAAAATATTTACATCAGTTTCCCCAACCCAGTGTTCAGTGCCATCTGGAAAATGAGCAAAAAAATGTTTCCCCCCGCAGGCAGGAGTAAGCAAGCAGTCAGTTTAAGCCCTACTTGCAGAAGTTAAATGTGATAATAATACAACATCAATCACCTTAGGGGGAAAAGCAAGGTCTGTAGCTCTGACCTCTTCCTGGTTGGGCAGGAATTTTCAGAAATGTTTTCTCAATACAGTGCACCAAGCCATACAGAGAATGAGTGAAGAGAGGGGTAAGCCATCACTTGTGCAGTAATCAGTGTTAGCACAAGCTTAGGGAAAACAGGTTTTGGCTCTTGGTTCTTCATTGCTCAGTTGAAGACAACCATGAACAACTGAAAAAAGCTGTAGCTAAAAAGTTAGATACAGCACTACATGCTAAATATCAAAATAAACATAGTCTCATTTTGAAATTTAAGGAGGGCAAAAAGAATCCAACCACATTAAAATTCTCTGTAGGTCAAGAGAAAGTTTGATTTTTGATTTTGTTTGAAATTACATTTTTCCAACACCCAGCTTCAATAAATGCACCTTTTCATATAGAAAATAACTCAGCACAGTTTCTCCTACGAAAATATTTTTCTCCTGGCAGAACCAGGTTTCATGCCTAACCTCAGATAGTCTGAATACTTTGAGAACAATCAGCCACATTTATTAAAAAACATGAAAAGACATTGATTCTCTTTAAAAAGCAGTTTTCTTCAGCCTTCATAACACAGACAACAGAATAAAAAAATAGCGTTGTTTTGCACTACTTCCTTTAATTTTATTGAGTGTCAATCTATATAATTAATATAAAGTTACTTCATCATATGAAGATCAAGACAACTTACAGTATAAAATTCCCTGAGATACAATATGCAATTTGAGGGATCACATAATTCTCTATTCCATTTACATCATAATCAAAAACTAATGGTAACTCTTCACCTTATAAAACGCAGAAAATAATGATCTTCCTTTCTTGCCCTCCACCCCAATATTTTAAGGCATGGAATAAAAATTTTTTCAAAATTTATTCAAGGAAACTTTTCTACTTAAAATAGAGAATAGCTTTCCCCAGTTTTTACAACTGGATTGTATACATCATCTGCAATACCTTGTGGAGTCTGGTACCCAATGTACAAACCAGTTCATTCAGGCAAACTTTATATTTGTCATTGAACTAGAGCTCTACAAAGTGCATTACAAAAGCTGGTCCTTAGCCTGTAACAGTACACTACTAGCTTCTGGTGTGGATGACACCAAAAACCAGAGATTTATAGAAATTCTATAACATTGACTTCAGCAGCTATAGATCTGGGCCGACTTTCCTCCCAAACGGAGAGCCACAAATTTGCAACATCCATGTAAGAATGATGAAATTAGAAAAGGCTTCTCTTCTCCCAAACCAAGTGCTCTGCAATAATTATTACAAATCTGCAGTTTGCACCCTACAGTTCTTGAAAATCCTCAATGCACAATTTACAAATACTGTGCAATTTACAGTTGTGCAATTTACTGTGATCACTTTACAAAAATGATGCTTTAATTGCTTTGTAGCTCTTTTCTGAATTTTACCAAAATATTTCCTCAAAGATTTCAAGTCTTTTTTTTTTAGAGAGGCTGAGAAAAAAATTAATGTTTGCGATCTCTGGAAATTCCCATGCTCCTGTAGCCTGACTTCTGCATGTGGCATTACTAATGACTACACAGAAGAGCTGTGTGCCTGGAAACTTTCACAAAATGCTAAAAAAATTAGGAGGACTGAAAAAAATGCACTAGTTTAATCAGACTGACAAAAAGAAGTGCAATCTTAAATATTATTTCATCACTTTTAAGATTGGATTTTGTATACAGTTATGTGAACTCTGATAAAAACTGAACAGAAAAAAATTATAAATTCAAAGGAAAAGAGGGAACCTATCATCCTGACACTTAGGTATTACTGTTAATGCCATACCTAAATTGGAGTTTTAAAAATATCAAACCCAGTATTATGGGGGTAGTACCTACTGATAGAGAAACAGATGACCATGCCATGAAGAACACTCTTTTGCTTTAAACAGTTACCTTCTACCTCTTGAAGTGAAAGTGCAGCATAAGGAATCATCCCTACTATATCCCACATTGCATAGATTGTTTTCACTCCCTTCCCAATAAATATTCTACAGCAACTCTGGCACTAACAACAAAAAGGTTCATCAAGAACTTTCAGCCACCCCTCCTTGCACAAAAGTAGAAGGGAATAATTGCAAAAGCCTGCAAGATCTGAACTGGTAAAACTGTGCAAATTATTAATGAATTTCATTATTATTAGTTTTTTTCCAATAATCCTTGGCACCATGCTTAATCATGGGGAACATATAACTGGAAATAAATTACAGTAGACTGCCAGCTCATACATCTTAAAAGCACTCATCCAACATCCCCTACTGCATAAATGAAATCTAATCCTTTCCTAACCTAAATATGACTCACAAATGGCAGTGATGTTGCCTGTTCTGATGCTCATCTTTTATTTGCACCTATTCTGTTGCATCTTTTCCCACCTGTGTGCCCATTTTATTCTGAATGAAGAATGCCACGATTTTATTCTGAATGAAGTCTCTGAGTAACTCCATGGATTAAAATGCAGTGGAATGAATACCTTATTCATTTGGGCAGGTCTCTTGTAGGTTGTCATTTTTTGTCACCAAACGCCATAGCTGCAAAAGACAGGGAGACTGAGCTTGGCAAGGATGTGCAATTGTAACTGAAGCTTCTTTCTGGCTTTGGTTGAGCAAGATTACATGTAGCCAAAAAGTAACCACACATCCACTACTAGGATGGCTCCAGCAAAATGTGGGAGTCTAAAAGAGAATAACTACCATAAATGTTCCTAACAGGCACTGAGCAAAGGGAATTCAACCTTAAGAACCTATTTATTGATTCAAAAACTGAGTCAAAAAAAAGACTACAAAACCAAAGGAAGAACAAATAGTAAATCCTCCCCTTTTTATATTCCTTCTTCACACAATCTGTATTTTATCCACAGTGTGTATCTTATTCTCTACAGTAATTTTCTTTTTTGAATGACAATGATTTGGGAGTTTGGGGATTTTATGGTAATTATTATTTTAAAAACAACAAAACAGCATTCTGACTAGTCTGTCCCCCAGCAGAACTTTTAACAATGCATGCCATAAACCAAAAGAGTTGCTACACATCAGCACTGTCTACTGACACTTGAGAAAAAAGTTAGCCTTTCTGTATATATATTCAATACAGTAATAAAACCCCTGCCATTCTGAGCTTTTCCCTGCATTTTCCTGTATGGCAATTATTTTGCAGAGAAAAACATGCAGATATCTGTAAACATTTTCTAATTCCCGAATAAAGGGAGAGTGGAAGTGTTCCAGCTTTCTTCCCCACAGACTGTGTTTGCCTGTACTTAAAGTTCTACTCTACTTTCATACAGGATAAACATGCCTATGGTTACAGCAGGTAGTAGGAGAAATACTTTACATCATCTGAGCTGTTTGTCCACTCAGATTCAGCCCCCTCCATATGCTTTTTCCTAAACTGAATAATTATTTGGTTCAAAGCATTATTAGAGGGCTGCTGGAATTTCAAGCATTGCTAAAAGGTGCTACTGTATCCTAAGTTTCTTACATTCAACTCTTGCGGCTCCGAATTTGTCTGTAAATAGCTTTCACATGCATAAAACCCAGTTTAAAACATTCATTTTTGTCTTAGTATTACAGAAAACAAGCACTGATCATGTATCCTCTGTGAGAAGAGGAAAGTTTCACGGTCCAGGAAGTTGTCATAGCCGCCAAAATTGGTTTCAGCTGTACAGCTGAGGAATTTGGCATTGGATATTTATGTTGAGCTGTGCAGAACTTTAAAAGTTCTGTAACCGTACAACGTGTGGAAATTTAACTTTGCTCTTTAGGAATCATCTGGCATAATGTCTCTTCGTATCTTCATAATTTTCTCTTTAATAAAAATCTTCCTTTTGTAGGCTTTTCACAGCTTGTTCTCCCGTACCTACATGTTTCTCCAACTGATGCCAGTCTTCTGTGGCTAATGCCGACTGCCTGGGTTAATGATCTCTGTGAGACCCATCCTTCCCGACACCTTGGCTCTTGGCCCAGGCTGTCCAGGCAAGCCTCACCCGCCAGGAACATCAGCTTTCGAACCAGCTGGCCAGATTTCGAACAGTCTTGATTTGATTCCCAGCTGCCCTAACAGCCTCGCAGACTTTGCAGAAATGCTCATCCCAGAACGAGGTGACGTGGACTTCGTACTTCTTCCTCCAGGCAAAGTACCGCCTGTAGTTGGGTTTGTTCTTGTCGAGGAATTTCAGGTAGGTGGCCAGCAGCCGGGGGCTGGGGAAGTCGTCAACGTGGATGAAGGAATCAGGGGGGATGAAGCGCTCGTAGTTGGCCCTGCGGGGTCCGAGGACGACGGGCACGGCGCTGGCCGAGAAAGCGTTTCTCCAGAGCTTCTCGGTGATGTAGTCGGTGTGCTGGGAGTTCTCGAAGGCCAGGTAGAACTTGTAGGCTGAGACGGTCTCCACCAGGCCGCCCTCGGCCAGCGCCATCCCCCGCGCCC
Source organism: Toxostoma redivivum (assembly GCA_013397375.1). NCBI lineage: Eukaryota > Metazoa > Chordata > Aves > Passeriformes > Mimidae > Toxostoma > Toxostoma redivivum. The sequence continues at coordinate 1,251,849 of VXBI01004851.1, forward strand.
CGTACACGTCGATGGGCAGGTGCTCCTTCAGCTGCCGGTAGTAGCGCACCCGGGCGTGCTCCTCGTTCCAGTTGCTGATGACCCACGCCACCAGCCGCGTCTTGCGGGGCAGGACGAAGGGCCGGGACGCCGGCGGGACGTAGAGGTACCCGTAGGGGACGAACACGTCGGAGTCGCGGCGGTAGGACATGGTCCAGTTGAAGAGCCCGCCCAGCCCCCGCAGGCCGGGCGAGTGCGACGGCGACTCGAAGTTCATCCACACCCAGCGCTGGCGCGGGGGCCGCGGCGGGGACCCTCGGGGCAGCCCCTCGGCGCCGTGCCGCGCCAGGTCGCGGTGGTGGAACAGCACCGCCTGTGCCTCGCCGAACCGGCTGCGGTCGGCGCTGAGCCGGCAGCCGCTGATGTTGTAGCGCCGCCGGCAGTCGGGCAAGCGCCGCGGGCGGCCGAAGGGCTCCCACCACAGCAGCACGGTCACCGTCTCGCCGTCCGCCCGCGCCGGCTCGGGCAGTGCCGAGTACAGGGCGAGCGCGGCGGCGGCGCCCAGCAGCCCGGCC
>VXBI01004851.1:1252741-1264517 GCA_013397375.1 Toxostoma redivivum
CGGGGAGCTGCGGCCCTTGGCCGCTCGGTTGCTCATGCCCGACTCGGGGTCGCAGAGGGAATTTGTGTTCCCACACTGAGGAGGGATCCCCGGTGAGAGCCCAGTGCACAGCACGCACGGGAAGGGTTGTAGAGACGCTCACAAGAGGTCTCAGGACGCCCGCACCCTAGCACCTCTGGTGGGGTGACCCCGGCTTGGTGCCGGCTATCACAGCCGCTTTGTCACTGTCTTCATCAACAAGGCAGAGGAGAGAAAATGTGACGGAAGGCTCTCTGGCCGACAATAAGGACAGGGAGAGATCACTTAGCAGTTACAGTCACGGGCAAAACAAAACCGATTTGGGGAAATCAATTTATTGCCAATCAAATACGACTAGGATAATGAGAAATTAAACCAAAACTGAAAAGCTCCCCACCCCTCCCTTCTTCCTGGGTTCAATGACGCTCACAATTGCTCTGCCTCCTCCACAATAGTAGCATAGGAGGATGGGGAATGGAGGCTGCGATCGGTTCATCACATGCTGTCTCTGCTGCTCCTTCCTCCTCAGGGAAGGATTCATCACACTCTTCCCCTGCTCCAGTGTGGGTCGTCCCACGGGAGACAGTCCTTTGAACTTCTCCAACGTGAGTCCTTCTTAGGACCTGCAGTTCTTCGTGAACTGCTCCAGCGTGGGCTTCCTTTCTCCACGGGGTCACAGATCCTGCCAGGAGCCTGCTCAGCAGCGGAGCCTCTGATAGGCATCCACCTACTCTGGCATGAGGTCCTCCATGGGCTCCAGGGGAACATTCTGCCTCACCATGGACCACACACTGCAGGGGAATCTCTGCTCCAGCCTCTGCAGCACCTCTGCTCCTTTCTTCTGCACTGACCTTGGTGTCTGCTTGCATATATTTTCATTCCTTTCTTCTCTGGATGCAATTGCTTCTGTGCAGTAACTTTTTTCCTTCTGGCACACATTATCCCAAAGGTGCTATTGCTATCACTGATGGGGTCAGCCATGGCCAGCAGTGGGTCTGTCTTGGAGCTGGCTGGTATTGGCTAGACATGGGGGGAAGTTTCTAGCACCTTCTCAGCGAACTCACCTCTGTCACCCCACCACTACCAGAAACTTGTCAAACACAAACCCCATACATGATCATGGGGCAGAGGGCCATGGGGGGAGGAGATCCCTGCCATATACATCACGAAGGCTGGCACAGCCTCAGGTCTCCCCTGCCCTATTGCCCATGAGAAACAGGACTGCTCTGCTACTTCCCATGTGCATTCTCATTTCTTTCTTCCAGTCCACACCTGAAACAGCCAGAGGTTTTAAACTCTGGCAAAAGGATTTTCCCACATCAGCTGAGCTATGATTTACACACTTCCACATACAGGGAAGTACTTTGGAAGATGCAGGGAATTTTTTTTAAAACATATCATTTGGAGAGTGAGGTTGAAAGCAAGTTTGAATAAGTCACTTATTTAGGGAAAAAAAAAAGTGGCAGCTGCCACAATAGCTTTGGATTACTCTCAAAAAAAATTTAAATCAGTTTCGAGCACCTCTAGGAGGAGTAACAATTTGGAAAACTAAAGGAAAATAAATTTTAAAAGAGAATTATTTTTGCTCCTTTATAGCTTTCTTGGAATCATACATGTTTACTTTAAAATCTCACAGTTACTCAAAAACTACAAAACCTCATGGTTACCAGAAAATTACTTTTTCCAGCTCTGCTTCACAGAGTTGCTGTGAAAAAGTACATCACACTGGCTCAGAATTTTTTTCCTAAGTAATTTGCTTCAGTGAACTGAGAGGTTGTTGACTCACACAGTTCAACCAGTGTTTGTACAGAACTGAACAAGTTTCCAGCTCTGACATTGCACATACTCATATCCAACAGCTGTAGATCCAAGGTCCTCTCATATATATCTACTGAAGGCAGCAGAGTTACACCAGGCATATATTCTCACTGACTGTTTGGATTTCAGCACAGCTTTTACATACTGCATACATCAAGGCCCTGTGACTTTATATTAGTAAGAAAAGTGATTCAGGCCTATTTTTAACTAAAAAAAAAATAAAGCACAGTTGTGTGTGAGGGTGCCATTAGGTTAGAAACTAAGTCGTGTACTTCCATAAACCTATGTACATAGTCATTCCACATTGTGTACATAGTACTTCCGTAGTCCATGCTGCAAGCAGTCCTAAAATATAAGAAATGCCAACAGCAGTGGTTGGAGTTGGTATTTGGCTGCCTGCTTCAACACACAGAGTGGTCAGAAGGGAACACTAGTCCACCCTAGTGGATGAGGTAAATCATTGCCAGCACTAGCACCTGTCTTGATAAATAACTGATTTTAGTCACAAAATGGGAATATGGGAAAGTTACTTTTCTACAGTAGAAAACTGCAAAAAAATACAGAAATACAGTGCTGAGGAAGAGTAGAATCCTGTGAAGCATTAAGCTTCAATCCAGAGCCCAATACAATGAACACTACATAAAATGAACACAATCCCTAGTCTGCATTAATCAGGGATTCAAAGTGGTCCAAACCCACAACTGATTGTTATTCTGTTTATTCAGACATTTTTCCAATAATATTAGAAATCTGGGACTTGTGAAAGTGAGTCAGAGAGCTCAATTGACTTCTGTGGAATTCTGATTCACTCAATAAATTTGATCATATCAACTACAATGACAGTTTTTGTTTTCCTTCAGGAGCTTTCAGCATTAATATATGACTTTGGAGGAGTCTTTATCTAGTCATGTTTTCATTTCCATTGCTTGAAGATTTGCTGCTAAGCATTCCAAATTCAAAGCCTGGTCAGTTACATTGATGATGCAAGGCCTGATCCTGCCTGTGGTAAGTCAACAAGAACGTTGGCATTAATTCGGCATTTATGAAATGTTTCAGGACAACGTAACATGGAAATCTATATAAGTCAAGTAGTGACAAATTTGAAAGACAAAACAAACAAACAAACAAAAATCCTTTCTTTGTGAGGATTCATAGCAAGAGTTGCCTAGTTACTTTAGAGTTTTTGCAGTCTCTCAGTGAAGCTTCAGTGTGACTTTCATCTGCACTTCAGTGGCATCCATATTAAGACTACTGTTATACCGAGACAAATCTGTTGAATTATTTCACATGAAATCAAAACATGGTTTTCTGTATTCCTCAGCATAACATCAGCTAAAGCTCTTAACTGCATCTTAAAAAAAGTTACTACTGAAATCTACAGTAAATTATGGTTGTATATACAACACTGATCTCCAGAACTATAATAATATTTGGTTTATTATGGCAAATGAGAATTTAATCATTTCAAGATGAGAGGACAGTAACCTAAATCATTTCTGTGAGTAATACTGTCACCTTAATTTTCCTGTTACACCTGCCGCTGTGGAAACTAAATATATGTTTACATTTACATGTTATATGTAGTCCACTAGTTCAAAAATCTTTATAGAATTTATATCTAGAGCAAGATGAAATGTATTTGAGATATATTTTAGAATTTACAGATCCAACTTTTATTGCTGCTGTCTTCAAACCCTCCCAATATGGGAAATACCAGAAATATATTTTAATTGGATATTCATCATAGTCACTACTGAAAGTAATGATAGATGTGCCTTCACCTACGAGTCTAGCAGACTCCTAGAAATCTTGGTGTAGTAAATTTAACAGCCAGTTGTGATGTGTTGCTGTAGAGTGACAGATACAGGGAGTGATCTCACTGTCAGGACCAAGGTTGGAAGTCAGGTCTCCTCAGATCTGTGTGTAGGTCAAATTCCCTTTTTAATGTCTCATTTCTTGTCTAGAGAAATAAATACCAGCCTGGCAGTAACCCATGTCAACTTCAGTTTGCCTCATTTCTGCCAAAATACACTGCACATCCGTGGCACAATCACATCAGCTACTTTGTGCTGGCAGGGTTTTGTCAAGCAGTTTTGTTCACTCCGACTCAGGAAAAACTCCATGGACATCACTGAGAAGTACAACATGATAAAGGTTGAGTAGTGTTGCCAGATGCCTTAAGACCTCCCACAAGAAACACATCTGGTTTTGTCTGCTTTGGAGATAAACCAGTCCAGGAGATAGCCCCACAGACTGAGGACCACCCAGACTTCTTGGCAGCTTGGGAGTGCTTTAACTGCTCCATGGAAATCACAGCAAGTTGTCATGTTGCTGATAGTCACGAATTTAAAATAATATGCTGTGTGTTAGTAACGAAGCTGTTGCAAAATAAACAATATTTTGCTTATTTGAAGGTTGAATATTTGCCATCACTAACAGCAGTAAATATTTTCGCCTGGAACTTCCCAGCTGGCTTCCTCCTCTACTCTGATTCACTCTGTTTTGTCACACTTCAGAAATATTTAAGCCTAGAAAAGTCTTTGAAGCTATTTGTCAACTGTTTTACAAAGGCAGTTTAAAGATACTGTAAGACATGGTTGTGTTTTCCGCCACAGCTATCAACCCAGACATTCTGTCAGCCAGGGAAACCTTGTGAAGTTTTTCATCATAAGAAAATATGATCAGCTTCAAGGTATAGGAGGATGCTGTCTGGTACCAAAATGACACTAAGAATGATGTTGAAAACGCTTCTTCATAAATAGTCCCCATGGTTTCAATGCAAGTTTTGCCAAGTAAGAACCTAAACTCTCTCTGAAAAGGCATGATAAAAGTTTTGTTCTGTATGATACGCTTTGTATTTCAGCATGAAGCTGAAATGCCTGTAATTTGATTACCTAGTGTTTCATTTGCAGGATTATGATCTTTCTACTTGGAAGCTTTAAATTCGGAAATATGATGAGAGATAGAAGATCTGTTGAAAGTTGATGCCTGAACAGTTTCTGGACAGACAAACTGGTGTTTCTGCATATGCAGCAAAGGCAATGTTAAAATACTCTGCCCAGCTCCAGTTTCACTGTGACTGTGAGCAATGTTGGATTAAAACCATGTGAAGTTGATATTTCCAGGTCAAGGCACAGGCATGAACAAATATGCTTTGCACACTGAATGAAGGATCTTGTCCAGGACACTCTTCAGTCTTCCATTGAAGCACACAGCTTTGTTGTTCACCAGTGTAGACCAGAGTGGAGAACAGAGCAGAAAATTTTCCTCGTAGTCCCACACAATCCTCAGACACTTTGACACACGTGGGTACCAGCAAGCCAGAATTTGGCTCTGTGGATATTTGTAAGCAATTATCAATAATTTCAATCTTCCTTGGGTTTTTTGAGCACTGGACTTCATCTTATGCAGCCACAGTGGCAAGAGACAGTGATGTGCAGTTAGTGCTGATGCTCTCATTTTACACAGTGAGCATCTCCCAGGACAGAGAGCAAGGATTTGTGGTAAAACTTCTCTTTGGACATCTTTGAACATCAGGGATCAGGGCCATATCTCAGTCCAGGAGACAAAACTAGCCCTAATTTGAAGTAAATCTCCTAAAGAACATATAATCTAGTTATGGGGTTCTCAGTACCAGCTGCCTTAATAACTTGGCCCCCTCCTGTTGTGGTTCATTCTTTAATAATGTAGATGTAGCCTTGGAAAAATGTGTTTAATCACTTTATAGGCAATTATGTAATGATATAAGCGATGATAACAATTGTCTTTCAAAACAGTAATGTTGAGTTTGGCAATGAAAGAACAAAAAAAGAAAAAAGGAGAGCTGAACAGTTCGACAATAAAAAGTCACTATGTGAGCACAGTTAATTTAAATTATCCAACATCCTATTTAATGGAATATTATAAAGATACTATTACTATTATTATTATTATTATTATTATATTATTCTGCAATATTACTTTCAAACAAATTGCTTTGTTTTATTAAAATGAAAGAGGAGACACATAAAAAGGTCACAAACACTAATGTATCAGACTAGGTAAGAAATAACACAGCCTCATAATTGAGGTAATATATTCAGTAGAAAAGATCTAATAGGAATTTCTCTGTTGTAGAAGGTCACACAAAAAGGAAGAGGGAGAAAATGAGCACCAAATGCTGCACCAAAACTGAGTTAGTGCAGGAGTCCAGGATAGAGCCAGAAAGTCTTCTCATTTGGAAAATTTTAAAATACGATTATGAAACAGAATGGGAAAGCAAGGATAGGAGAGTGGGATAAAAATGAAACTAAGCAGAAGCAAGATGCAACAAGCCTAATCAAAGTCTCTGTCTGAAAATTCAGTGCTTTTCAAACATTATTATGTGATTCATGATCAAATTTGCATCTAAAAAGTGACAACAGTATTTTCAAAAGGAGCTACTCCTCTAGTGCCTCAGGAACACTATTCAGTACAATAACCTTTTTCATTTAGAAGTCAGATGGAAGCACTGACAAGAGTTGGCTTGAAGCCAGCTGAGGGGCTGTTTTGGTTTTGGTTTTTCTCTTTTTCTGTTCTCACTGATACAAAAATAAAATCAAACTTTTAATGTCAGAGAAGAGATCCAGAAAATCAAAGACCAAACATCTGGTTTAATTCACAGATAATTGTAAAAAAAACCCCAAAGAAAATAAAAGTCTGGTTTCACAAAGTTGTCACTGAGACTTCCTTTTTAAAAATATTCAGTGTGTTATAGATACTTCCAGAGGAACTGAGAGCCCCAGAAACAAATCCCATCTCCACCTCTTAGGCAAGGCTTTGGTAGCAGGGGGCTGACTACAAGGGTGACTTCTGTGAGAAATTTTAGAAGCTTCCCCTATGTCCAACAGTGCCAATACCAGCTGGCTCCAAGACAGTCCCACTGCTAGTCAAGGCTGAGCCAATTAGAAATGGTGGTACAACAGCTCTGGGATAACCAATTTAATATGGAAAAAGTTACTGCAGAGAAGCAATTGCAGCCAGAGAAGAGAGGAATAAGAATGTGTGAGAAGAACAGCCCTGCAGACCCCAAGGTCAGTGGAGAAGGAGAGGCAGGAGGTGCTCCAGTAGCCGGAGCAGCCTGTGGGGAAGACCATGGTGAGTCAGCTGTGCCCCTGCAGCACACAGAAGCCCATGGTGAAACAGCCTCTGGAGGACTCCGCATCTCCTCTGGTTTTATACACAATGAAGAATCCACATTTGTTTCATAAGTGGCATGATAATACAAAACAAACTAATATTCATATGGTGTTACCTCACTGTAATAATGGTTTAAGAGTGAGAGTGGCAAATTATTTCACGTTCCATGCTCTCTCTGTGGTTCTTTGATACTATGATAGCTCTTATATGGAGAGAGGCTTATTTATGTTAAACTTCCATTAAATCAGGCTAAATACTAAATCACAAACTCTTGCTTTCTGAAATGCTCAGTTTAATGGATGAAATCAGCCTAAAGCATTATGAAGAATTTCTTCAATTACATTAAAATCATCTGCTGGAACTTAGAATCACTTGCAAAAGAGAAAACTATGAAAACTTTCACAGTTGCACGTTTTTCAGCAAGAACATCTTGTAATCTTTGGATTGTGATGTTTTCATCACTGGTGGAAATATGGATCAGAATTGGCTACTTACAACATCGGATTAAAAAGTAGGATATGAATATGAGGATATTAATAAAACAACAAAAAGGAAATAGCTCCATATTCAAGTAGAAGTTTATTCAAAATTCTATAAACAAACATCTAAATTTCCAAAGGTAGCTAATATGCTGATATTTGATTTGACACATCAAATCAGGCTCAGGTCTTCACAGCACTGACATTCAGCAATCTGTAAAAAAGACAACATCTGCTCTAAGGATGGATGAAACACCACATAGTGAGCCCTCCAAACCACTGGTCACTTTTAGAGAAAGGCAGTAAAAGGAAGAAGTAAAATGCATTTACTTAAGTAAATTCAGCAATATGAATATATATATTTTTTTCTTTTTCTCTCTTCTATTTATATCTCCTGCATATTTTCCCTTAATTTTTTACAGTTTATAACTCAGTGTTCCTGAATTTTTCTGTTTCCTTCAGGAATTTCTTACCTTCTGTATGTCTCCGCTTTCATTCTCCTTATCAGAACTTCTTCCTTTTCCTTTACTGGTTCCTCTCCCTCTGGTGGGCTCCTCTTCTCTCATCATCTCTTCCTTTTTGTCCATTTCTATAGCCTGTACCCACTCCATCTCCCCACTAGTGTCTCCTTACTTCCCCATATCCTTACACAGAAAAGAGTGCACAGAGATGGTTTGGTGAACATAGGAGCTGAAGCCAGATTGCTCCCAGTTTTTCTCCCATTATATATATTTTCTGCCACCTCTTCTCTCATGATGCCTGCCTGCCCACTGCAAAACAGGCAACATAGCTAATGAAGGGGGCACCACTTGTCTCTAGCAGCAATCCCTGAGAATGAAGGCACATCCAAATTCCCAAAGGAAAATCAACAGATTTTCAGCACCTATATCAATCTGAATAAACTGCTTTGTTTTAAAGCTCTTCTTTCTTCATGGTTCTGAACAGGAAATGGAGAAGATCATCATCTTTGAAAACTCTGCTTGTCTTCATTGGAACCCTGAAGTACATGAGCTCTAAAATAATGCCAATATCTCAAAACTCTGAGTCATTCTGTAGACCATTGTTAAGTCTGCTCTATAACTAAAGTGGTCCTACAAGTAAGTAACTCTAAAGTAAAGGCAGCATGGCAGAAGGCTGTACTGGTTAAACACTTCTTATACTAGTAATAGCTTAATCTATGCTGCTCTTGTAACTAAGATGCTTCTATCCCCTGATCTCACAAGATCAAGATAGGAAGAAAGAGGTGCTAGTCATGCAGCTTCCTGTATTTTTAAACCACTATCCCCAAAGAATGTAGTAAGGAGCTTCATGTAATGGCAAAATATGGTGAGTTATATATTCTGCAAGCTCATGACACTAAAAATATTTCTCTTAAAAAGCAAACAAACTCTGTTTCTTTAGGGTTTAAAGTGAGTTAGGTTAGGAGAGAATGTGCACATATAAGGTAAAATCTATAAAGAACAGGTCTGCTTGACAAAAGCCACACTGTACAGACTGTAAAGAGAGAAAGATATTTCCCAGAGCACCAGCTGACCATTGCAGGCAAATAATAAAATGCCTGAAAGAATATCTAGATCAAGCTCTTTTCAGGAGGTGTGCTGGAGGAGTTATTTTCTGAACAACTGAAATTCTTAAAGTTGAATGCTAAGAACAGTAAGGTTCATAATGAACATGAAACCAACACTCACCATCTATGAGTAGGAACCAAGTGATTATTCCACAAAATAGATGTGGAACCTTTACAAAAGGTTTCAGAATATGAAATAAGGTGACTCAACACAGCAGTCCTGAACAGATTTCTTCTGCAAAGATTGCAAAGTCTGTTTCCTACTTACTAAAGGAAAAGATGGGTTAGCTCTTCAGAAAGATGCCCTGCAATTTAAAAATTAGGTGCTATAGTAAACGTTTCTTATTATTGACTCTTACTTTTCATTCTTGCATGTCTTGAGTAGAATTGAGGCTGTAAAAGTAAATCGCTGCTGTTCTGTGACATTGGTTTCGGGCTTCTGATGGAGAAATTGTTCTTGACATTCCAAACTTCTTCCAGAGCCACTGTTAACAATTTGGCAAAATAATAGCTTTATAACTGATTAATTCAGCTTTTTCTAGAATTAATATAAAAATACACAATAATGTTCTTCCATAGTTAATGAAAAGAGATTGACATCTTCAGAGAGCCATTCAGATTGCTAAAGGTACACAACACTGTGTACTGTTTATAGAAGCTCTTAGGATTACTCAGGCACCTAACTGAAGCAGGATACAGCTTGTCTATAATAAATAAGAAGCAGTAAATAAGAAGCAGTAGTACCACTGATGCAGTAAGCATCCTTTTTTGGTCATACTGGAATACCAAATGCCCTCATAAAAATATGGAAAACAACAACATCCGCCCTCCAAAAAAACCCAACACAAACCAAAAACTATCCAAACAAAAAATAAAGCCATCACCATCAAAATAAAATTAAAAGCTGATTTATTTTGTGGAAAGGTTACAATTTACTGGCCATCTAATTTATTTTAAACAATACACTTTAGTAGTCTAAACTGTGTAAATCAGTAACCATCCAACCTGACAACTGTCATCTATCAGAGCCCAGACCAGTTAGTAAACATCTCTAATTGTCTACAGATGAAAAAGGAATTCAGTACTTGCTGAATAATCTGTACACCAGCATCTATATTTATTATATTTATCATTTATCATTGTAATGCTATGCCTATAACATTATGCTGTACATACCATTTCTGTACTGAGTTTGCTAAAGATCCCTATTATACAGTCCTGTAACAAACATTTGTATAGTGTTTCTTTATTATCTTTAGTACTTTAAGCCTTTATAACATATATTTCTTTTTGACACTCCTCAAAAGTCATGAGAACTTACAAAGTAGCATCCATTTATTCAACCAGACTGAAATATTCCAGACAATTTTGATCCATTGGCAGATGAATGCAGAAAAAATAGTTGTCTTCAGCTTTTAGTAATATTAGGTACATGACCAGATTGAGCAGACCATTGTTAACACTGCAACTCAGCTCTGTGTTCAGGACCCCTTTTCAGGCAACAAGAAAAGAACAGGCACATTTAGAGCATGACACATGCAATGACAGGTGTCTAAAAGAATGTCCAAAGTGCCTTTTTTCCTCTGCTTACTAGAGGCTACCTAAACCAGTCATTTGCAGATGTGTGCTGTAATTCCCTACAGAGCCTAACCAGTAATAAAAATTACAGGCTTAAATGATCATTATATCACATAATGTGGGTACATTTTTGTCTGTGAATCCAATTGTTTTAAATTCATTTTGAGTGAGTTTAGAAATAGGTCTCAATCCTACACAAGAGAAACAGTATTCTAATAACTACAGCATTTCTTTCAAAGAAAAAGGTAACAAAACCTCCTTACTGCTTGGCCATTTTTCTGGTTTATTAAACTGATATATCATATGGAATTACCTGTGCTCTCTCTGGTCTCATAATTTCTGACCAAAAAAAAAGAGAAAGAAGTAATAAAGACTGTATGCGATTCTGCTGTTTCTAAATGTTCTGCACACTATTACATAAATGTTCTGTAATTTTGCCACAGTTCCTCAAAACAATCACTTTGTCCCGACAAATGCTTGCCGTCTGCTGACAAAGAGGATTACCTGCAGCTGGATGTTTAACATTGCATTCTTCTCTCTGAAAATGAAAGTGCTCCTCCAGTATTTCTTTAACTCTCTTAGGTGGCTCAACATATACACATTTCTGCCCTGTCAGTAAAATATATTACAAAACAACCAGTTATTACAAATCCCCTGAGTGCTGATGTACTTTGCTGAATGCAATTGTCAAGTCATGCTACGCTTCGATACACCGTGAACCCAAGCATATACAAATATATGACAGTGTTCAGCCAGGCCCTACTCCCCAGCGCTGAGCAATTCCTCAGGATAGGAGGCTGGTACAGGACAGGACCCCGGTGGGTACAGCCAGACGAGGTGTGCTGGTAGCAAAAGCCACCCCAGGGCCACTCGGGGAGACGGCCACTGTGCCTTCCCCATGACAGACATCCCAAGGCAGGGCCATAGATGGAGGAAGTCTCCAAGGAGCTGAAGAGGGATGCGGACACCCCACGGCAACAGGGCCATCACCTGTCGCGGTGCTGGGGGACATCAGTGAGGAAAACCGCGGGGAGCGGCTGGGCTCCCGAGGGGACACCGCGAGGTGGGCCCGGGCTGGGGCAGGGGTGGCCGGGGACCGGGGACGGCCATGCTCACGGGGCTGCTCGCCGCGGGCGTCGCTGCCCGGCTCCCCGGCCGC